>VWZF01003897.1:0-93015 GCA_013396755.1 Sclerurus mexicanus | reverse complement strand
AGAGAGCATGCCGAAGGGGCTGAAGCTGCAGCTGGGCGGCGAGGCGGACATGGAGGAGCGGGCGTTCGCCACCCCCTACCCCGACTACCCGCCCCAGGGCGCCGCCAGCGCTCCGGACACGCACCGGGACAGGGCGCTGCTGTCCGCCGCGCAGGAGGAGACCCTGCCCTTCGGCAGCGATGGGAAGGTGAGTCCCGNAGGGGCGATGCCCGCGGTGGTCCCCGGGCTCGGTGGGGATGCAGGGGCGATGCCCGCGGTGGTCCCCGGGCTCGGTGGGGATGCAGGGGCGATGCCCGCGGTGGTCCCCGGGCTCGGTGGGGATGCAGGGGCGATGCCCGCGGTGGTCCCCGGGCTCGGTGGGGATGCAGGGGCGATGCCCGCGGTGGTCCCCGGGCTCGGTGGGGATGCAGGGGCGATGCCCGCGGTGGTCCCCGGGCTCGGTGGGGATGCAGGGGCGATGCCCGCGGTGGTCCCCGGGCTCGGTGGGGATGCAGGGGCGATGCCCGCGGTGGTCCCCGGGCTCGGTGGGGATGCAGGGGCGATGCCCGCGGTGGTCCCCGGGCTCGGTGGGGATGCAGGGGCGATGCCCGCGGTGGTCCCCGGGCTCGGTGGGGATGCAGGGGCGCTCCCCCCTCGGTGGTCCCCGGGCTCGGTGGGGGTGCAGGGGCGATGCGCGCGGTGGTCCCCGGGCTCGGTGGGGATGCAGGGGTGATGCCCGAGATGGGGCGGAGGCAGCAGCCCCGGGGCCGGCCCAGGGAAGGAAGCAGCCGGGAGCTGAAGGGAAGGAAGCAGCCGGGAGCTGAAGGGAAGGAAGCAGCGGGAGCTCCGCCCGGTCGGCAGGAGCGGCTGTGTGTGTGTTTTGGGGAGGTTTTGTTGTGCCCTGCAGGTGACCACAGTAACTACGGCTATGTGCAGCAGAAATGCGCTTTGCCACGGTGGTTCTGTGGCACAGAACGAGTTGCCAGCGCAATTAGCCCGAGTTTCCTGTGCAGGGAAGGGAAGAGATGAGCGCCCGGGTAGAAAAGGGGAGTTGCTTCTCAGGTGATGCTGGACTGCCCTTTGCTGACACGCACACCTTTGTAGCTTCAGGCACACCGTGACAGGCACCTGGCAGTGCCCGCAGAAGGTCGGTCTGGTGGCACTGGTGACAGGAGCTTTGCAGTTCTCCTGCTCTGCTCGCATCCTTGACACCGCACGCTGCTGCCTGGGGAGCTGTGAGTGTCTTAGGCTGTAAATCGGCTGGATTAAGCTGCAGAAGGGATGGCAGAATATAGACCTTCTGGCATTTTAGCCCGTGATCAGCAGCATCCTTCAGCACTGTGCTGCTTTGTCATCTTTTGCATGACAAACACTGCGTGGTGGTGACATTGCTAGAGGCTGACTTCTTAACTCACACTCGCCTGTATGCTGGGGTGAATAAAGGAGAGACATTGATATGAGCTCTGTATTTTTCTGCTTGTGGAAATAAGGAATTACCTTGACTTAGTGACAGGGTGGTGGGATGGGGATGCTGAACAGTGAGAGGGCCTTTCTGTCCGAGCATCCTAAGTATCAGCAGAACAGCATCAGCTCACCATCAGTCCAAGGCAGTGGGAGGTTTCACTGAGTTCTGGCTGAGGCTTGTGAAGTTGTTTGGGGCTAAGCAGAGTGCACCAGAGAGGATGCTGTGGGGGTTCAGTATCTTACTGCTGCAGATAATTGCAGCTGTCAAAAGCAAAGCATTTGAGAAGGTTTAAAAAGCAAGAGGAGGCCCAAAAGGCTCCTTTGCTTTTTACAAAAATCTGTGATAGTATGGTCTGTGTTGGTAAAACAATTTTTTATGGAAAAGAGCTATGATTTCTTTGTTCTTTTGTATCTGGCTTAGTATATAAAAATCATCCAAGTATGATGAGTTGAAGTATGAAGGCTGAAAGGAGACAGCAGAACAGCTATAGATACATATTGTTATTAAATTGGTACAAAACATACCAAGAATTTTTCTTCTAAGGCCTTCTGTAGGCCAGTCATCCTTCTTGTGTACCTGCTTTAGATCCACACTTCATGTCCACTGATTATTTTGAGAGCATGCTTGCTGTATTGCAGAATAGTTCAGCTCTAATTTACTTCACATTTGGTTCTTGAATGAATCCAAGTTCAGAGCGTTCTGTTCTGTGGCAGAGCTGAAATGAGTTAGCTGAGAATTTCTAGCCCCGTGTTCACGTTCTGCCTGATCTGATCTGATCTGCTGTGGATGAGTGTGCTGTTTTACAGTGGGTGCAAGTGTTCTTTCCCAGCATCAGTGGTGGATGATATTCCTTGTTACCGTGTGGCAGCCAGCAGCTTTTTGTGCAGGTGTGTTCAGAAGATGTGTCAGAGCACCTGAGTAGCCATGTGTTTGATAAAAGGTGCTGTCTGGGCTTTGTTGCATTCAGGGGAATGAAGCTCCTTCCGGAAAATAAAGAAATCTCCTGTACTGTCTTAAAACCGTGTAACTACAGCAGCTTTTGGTGTTCTTTGAATTTTTTGAACTCTGTGCATTTCACAGAAGGCAGGTGTGAGCGTATACTTCCTTTTGGTTTTGCATCTGCAAAATGTGAGGGTATTTCTGGGCTAGAATGCAGCTGTGAGTATATTTATGTTTATTTATGTTCTTTGCAGCATTTGCATGTTATCATTCCTAGAGCTATCCTTTTATGAGACTTAATGATGAGTACTTTGGGATGCTTTTGTTGTTGTTTGTGGTGTGGTGTTTTATTTTTGCCTTTAATAGGCTCCCATTCCATCAGAGAAACGTCTTTGCTTGCCTGAAGCCCCAGTGGAGACAAAAGGCCTTTACATAGGCTAGGAAGTCTGTCCTGTAAACTGGAGTTTCCTGAAAATGAGAGCAGCTTTCGGGAGCTCTCAGTACGATTTCTTCCCCCCATGTGCCACTGAGTGACTCCTGCAATGACAGCCCAAGGTGCACCCAGCTCTGCTGTTGTCTTGGAAGGCAATGCATTATTAATCCCCCCTTTTGATTTCTTATGCTGTCATGATTGCCATCTGAAATTCATCCAGTTGATAAGAGGACGAGAAGCTCTTCGAGTCGTTGTCTGAAACGTGAGACAACTGGGACAAAGTGCTGCATATGAAAGCCTGTGTTAGCGTGCATAAGGTACAATTCGGGAAGCTTGAAGGTATGGGAGCAGGAGAAGAGAAAAAAATTGGGGCTGCTGATTTGCCTTCTTATAAGTAGTCACAGTAAACACTGCAGTTATCTGTGTGGGCTCTGCTCGTGTAGTTCAAATTCAGTTTTCATAAATAGATTTCTTCACCATGAGAATATCATGGACTTGAGCTGTCTCTGTAACTTGTCTGAGAAAGATGAGGTAATAATTCACCAGATAGCATTCATTCTACATTAGTAAGAAGCATAATTTTAAATGTAGATCTTTGTTTAATAAATGATGACTCTTTCAATTAAATATATATCCTGTAGCCCTCTTCCTTTTGATGTGGGTTCCATCATGATACTTTAGCCTAAAAAAGTCCCTGTAGATATCATCTCAAAGTTGTCCAAAGGTTTTCAAAAGGGAAATGTGAATGGTCAAGGGAGGCAGATAAATTAATAGACAGCTACAGACTCAGAACAAAGAATATTTCTTAGTTCTATAATGTGACAGAGAGCTACAAAGCTCTAATGAATTTCCTGGGAAGGGTGGCGAGTTTGCAGATAAGAGGTGGTGACGGCTTGTTTGAGGACTTGTCTCCATGAGTGACCCACCAATATCAACCTCTGGTTGCCCACTGTCCTTGGAGCCACCACCACAGCTCTGTGGCTGCATTCGTGGTGTAGTCAGGTGTGATTTGGGATTCTCTTTCACACTGACTATAGGCCAGTGACCTGGGAACTCAGGCAGGCTGATACTGCCTGTTCAGACAGGGAAAGGTGCAAACTTAGGCAACCTGAAGCAGATTTTGTGTGTGTGCAAAAAAAAGCATCCTTGTCATCAAGAAATTACGACCATCTGAGCCCTCTGAGGTACAAGGTTGTCTGAATTTATTGTGGAATCACAGGGCAGCACCGAAATTAGAGTCAAACTTTATGGATACCCAAACCATACCTTCTTTTTTAGGCCAATTCTTTCTTGACAGGTTTTTTTCTGACTTGCCATGATGTTTTAAGGGTGTTAGTAAGAGGTGGTGTGTTCTGACAATGTATACAGCGTACTTCATAAAGCTTTGCAGGGGCTCTTTACAGGGAACATATTTTAATGGTGTTCCTTGGCAATTACCACTTAATGGTCATACAGAATATTTACTATGATTATCATTTGGGTGGTTTAGTAGCTTTCTCAATCTTCTGTTATTTCTAAGGATTCCTTTATGTGGCTTTCGGTCTTCTTTCTCCTTTAAAATGTATTTTAAAAATATCTTAAAAGTCCTTTTGTCGTTGCCTCACTCTTCTTCTCCCTTTGGTATTTTCCTTGTAATTTTGGGGTTGTCTCACTTGGCATTTTAGTTGGATCAGTGAGAGCAGCGAGTTCTCTCTGTTTGGGGACTGACTCCTCAGTGCCAACTTACACTGGTGGGAGTTGTGCAGCTCATTGCACTGGAGGCAAAATTGAACTCTGTGCATGTTTGTTTTGGAGGATAAAGTTTGGTTTGCTTTTTGCGAGTCTTGGTCAAAACGAAGCCTGCAAATCAGTGTGTCGCACTTCGCTGTCCCTTACCAGGTCCTGGCAGTGTGCACAGCCTGAGAGGAGGAGCTGCTGCCCCTTCCCTGCAGCACAGGTCAGCTGGAACTGCTTGGTGCTCTTCTGAGACTCTTCATTGAAAGCCTCTCCCGCCGCTCAGGACAGCGCTTTAAATGGTTTTAGTCAACCAGTTCTGAATGAGAGTCCTCCTAAAAATGAAAGCCTGAGTTCTGATTAAATAGCCTCACATCCATCAGTTCCTGCTTTTATCTTGCAGACCCGCACATTAATGAGTTGTTACTCTAGCTGGCTGTGTGGGCAAGTGCAGTAACAGGTACTTGTTTTCTGGTGACAATAAATTTTAGTTAGGTCTGTCTGCGTGGATCTGCTGACAAGCGCAGCATGTGCAATAGATCTGTTCTCCGTGTGTCAAGGTAATTTATCCGGCACTGGTAGAGGTTTGAGCTTTTTTAGCAACTTGAGGACCACATAAAAATGTCACAGCTAGGCCAGAGACTTCCGTGTGGGGAGTGACTTTAATTCATACAGCACATTTATTTCTTAGCTTTCAAGAAGTGTTGTTAGGCGACCTGGAGGACAAGTGGTTTTCAGTAGTGCTCTTTTGCTTTATCAGCCTCTATTTTCCAAAACATAGGATAGTGTTCCTTGGTATCTGTTAATCATGTTTATTTTTGTTACCCAAAATCTGGAGCTTTTTGATGACTCTTTATGATGATCTAAATCTTTAAGCCTTGGGGGTTTTGCAGTCTTATCATCCATGAGACAAATAGCTCCTTTCACACACAAATGCATTCGAGGCATGGTCTCCTTATTTCTTACCTGCTTTAAACAATTCTTTCTGTAACTTGAGTGGTTTGCCTTTCAGTGATGTTTTTCACATCCTTATCCCCTCCGAGATGGGGTGATTCCTGTGTTCAAGGCCTATTCCTAAGCTGGTGGTTTTAGCAGAGTAGTATTTTGCCTACAGCCATTGATTTCTCTCTCTCTTTTCCCACCCTCCCTCTTTTAGTTTTTCTTTTCTTTTTTTCCCCACTATCAAATGTATGGGACTAAGTTCTGGGTCACTGAAATACAGTGCAGTGTGTTCTACAGGCAGCAGTGTTTCAAAGCATTTATTAAGCATATGGTTTTGCAGAACTGCCATTTGTTTCTGAGAGGACCTATCTGAAGAAGCAGCAGAGAGGTGTGTTTGTTTCAGAGGATGAGTGATGAGGTTTCTTAGTATCTGATATTTTTATAAAGCTTCTAAAGCCGCCTTTCAACATTCATTTCTTCATGTAATTACTTTATTCTAGTCCATGTAAGCACCTGTTATAAGTTTATAGGGGAATCTTATATACAGAACAGTGACATACTTGGTTGTTAAAAAACAGAGGCAGTGGTAGAAGGGTGAATAGCTGGGGGAAGCTTTGTTGTCACTTACAACCTTCTCACAATGACATAAGCTTGGGAGTGTCTTTGTTTGGCATGACAGATAATCATAATAATAATAATAATATACTTTCATCTGTGCTTTTCCAAGCACTGAATCAAGACAAGTAGGTTCCAATTCCTATTTTAGACAGGGATATGCCAACCTGAGCTGAATTTTTGGTATGGGACCAAGGTTTCAAAGCGGAACCCAGTCACCCTGATGTTCTGGTACTCCTCTCCTGCCTCTAAGTAATTTAATCTGGTGTTTGGTACAAAATCCGCTGCTCTGTGAACAGCAGGTGTATTGTCAGAACGAAAAGATCACCAGGCTGCTTGTGCTGTGCAGCAGGTAAATAAAGGGGGAGCCTGAAGCCTCAGTTGACTCTGGTCGGATGAGCGGAGCGCTCTGCCTGGCTGCATCCACACGAACATCCTCATGCTGCTTCACCATATGCCTCACCATTGGCATGGCTGTCTTCTGAGGAGAAAAGCCCTGCCCTTGGGGAAGGTTTTGCTTTGTGTGGAGGCTTCACTGAACTAGTCAAAAGTGTGTGTGGGGGGGTGTTGTGTGTGCTGGTACAGTTTCCTAACAAAAAAGGTGCTTAATGCCATATTAAGGCTGAGGAGTAACAAACCTCAGGTGTTTACTGTGGTTGCTATTTCCAGGGTCACTGGAGAAGGTTAAGGGCTCTCTGACTTGTTTCTAGAGTGGTAGGTGTGCAATGTGAGAGACAATAGCACAGTTTCCTTCTCCCTTCCTATCTTGCCACTGTAAAATGGATTTGAACTGTTGACCCTGGAGACTTCTGGTGTGTCACAAGCCTTGTGTAATTCCTGTTTTCTTTCTGGTTTCTGAGTCTGTTGCGTGGTTGTTTGAAATCACTGATTGTTATATGAAGTTCCACTCTGAACAGGTGTATAATATGTGGCACGTTTTGAATAATTAATTGTTTGGTGGCATCCAGGACCTGTCATTTATCTGAACCCTTCACTTTCGGGATCTGTTGCACTTAAGCATGAAGTTACCTTACTAGTGAGCTAGTTTCTCCTTCTCCAGTAAAAAAAATCGTGAATGTAGATGTGTTTAACATCAAACTAAGTCTTCTCCAATCTGATTTGTTCCAGCTCCTGTCTGGAAGCAGGCTAGAGATGGAAGGAGATCAAGCACTGTTCAGGAAAGAGTAACTTGTTCTCAGTGGAAGCTGAAAAGATTGCATAATGCCATTTTTCTGATGACTGCTGCATTGTGGCTCTTGGTCTGGCAGGTGGGGAAGCTCTGCTGACTTCCATCTTCCTAGAGAGTTTCTCTCCTGGCTGTTTCTGGATAACTCAGTTATGTGTGGCGAGTGATGTATACCTGGGTCTTTCAGTAAATAATGGAAAACATATTCAGGAAGTATTTTGGGGTGGCATAAGGTTTGTGCACATCACAATAGCCCAGAAAGGGAATATTTTTATTCCTTCTCTAACTCGGTAGTAGATAAAGTTTGCTATGAGTAAACTTAACCTTTAGGCTCTGTTTAAAGGTATAAAACAGTTTTTAATAAATGTGTTAATAGGAAAAGCAGATCAATAAGTGATACTGTTAAATGAAAATAAAACCCCCTCCTAACTCACAAAACTCCCAAACAGGTTTGATCACTGTTCCTGGTGTCCCCATGAAATGTAGAATTGTCCTGTGAAGGGACTTCATGAATACTCTTTCTCATGGAAGTCAATAGGACAGCAGATTCAAGTTAATTAACTATTCCCATGTTCCATAGGTTTAAAGGAGTAATCTGTAAGGTATCTTCCCATAAAGGATGCATAATGAGAGAGAAATGTTGGCAAGAGTACAGTGTCCTCAGTTATATTTTATATATGTCATCCATATAAACTTTTCTTGGTCAAAAGTAAAAGCCAGTAGTGTGTAAAATCCAAGAGCTGTTTCTTCATCTTCTTGCATGAGCTGAAACTGCCAAGCCACTTTGACTCATCCTCCCTGTGTCTGGCTCTTTCTTTTGTGTAGCTGTTCTTTAATACGTCACTGCATTTAACAGCCCCCTCGTGACAAAGCATGTCACTCCCAGTGTTGTGTTGGATAGAGAAGAGAGCAAGAAATAGGAGGAAGGACTTTTAGGAGACTTGACTTTTGTGTGACAATCACAAACTGTGACATCAGAAAAAGTTGGATTTAAGAAGAAGATGTGTCGACATCAAAGATGATGTGATTGAGCACATAATTAAAAGTAAGGGCTTGACTTTGACTTGATTGTCTTTGGTATGAGCATTTATTTTCCTTTAATTATTTCCTGCTCTGTAGTGCTACAAAGGATGTGCAGGGACCCTGTGATGAGAACAAGAGCCTGCACTGGGTTGTTGTGTGAAGGGCTTGTGCTGTATTTGTGTGTAGTGTGGTCTTGGGAGCTGAACGGAGTAGTGTCCCATGGAGTGGCAGCAGAAGGTTGTCTTCTGCTTGCTTCTCTTCACTTTTCCCTCAGTTCAAAGAAGCTTTCTGTACTGTGTTAGGAGCCTGAGATGAGGCAGTATGGAATTACATACTGTCACAGTGGCTACAGCTGCTCCTGGGGTGACTTTTAAGGCATCCCCAGATAATTTTTTTCCAGTGTAGATATTAGTAATTTAATGTGTAATCAGGATGCATTTACGTGGGACACACATAAGGTGAACCGCCTTGCTGTTGCTGATTGCTGTATGTGGTGTTTATTCCCTAATTCTTTTTTCTTTGGTTGGGTTTGGTTTTTTTCCTCAGACAAGAAAGTGGAGCAGACAGTTTGCATTGTTTAATTCCTTTTTTGTCCACTCATTCCTTGTCTCCTGCTTTCAGGTCAGTGCTCGGTTCTTGAAACAGATCCAGGCAAAAATTAAAGATCTTCTGCAACAAATGGAGGAAGGGCTGAAGACAGCAGATCCACATGACTGCTCTGCCTATACTGGCTGGACTGGTGAGAAAGCTAGAATATTAAGTGTATTTGTTAAACGCTATAATTGGTTTTATTCACAGGAGAAGTTTCTCATGTTCTCACAGGAGTAGCAAAAGTATTCTAATACAAGCATTTGTGTGAGTTGGGTTTTTATTTAACTCTGCACCCTTGGTCACACTGTCTGGAATGAATGACTTCCATTGACTTCAACAGAGAAAAAGGTACAGAGTGATAATTGACGTTTGTGTATGGAGATCTTTGTCTTGCAAAAGGAGAGGGTGTTCTCTTTCTTTCAGCTCACCTCTTGTTTCTTTAAGTTTGGTGTGTTTTGGTTTTCTTTTTTTAAATGAGTTATTTTTCACATTTTTCTGTTCAACTGACTATTAGTTAGCAGTTTTCTAATGGTAGCAGCCTCTTCTAATCACTGGCAGTAGGTGGAGGCAACATGTTCTGTGCCCAGGAGCCTGGAGCCTTAAAATCTGGAATATGAATAGTTTGGCTGTGCTTGTTCTGTCCCTACAAAAATGGTAAAATGAACAAGTGAGGAGAGGGAGTGTAGAGGTGGGGCTGCAAGATTAAGATCATGAAGATAAGTAGGCGTGTGCAGGTGCTGGTTATTGCTGGGGACCACTGATCATTCAGCATTGCATCACCAATGCTGTCCAGATGTGAAGGAGCCCTTCTGATTGTTGTGATTTAGCCCCAGCTGGTAACTCATTATCACACGGCTGACACCCTGCCCCTCCTACCCTCCCACAGTGGGAGGGGAAGGAGGATTGGCAAAAAAACCCAAACAACTCATGGGCTGAAGGGAGAACAGCTTAATCACTGAAATAAAGTAAAATGTAGCAATGATAATAATAATAAAACTAACAGTAATGATAATGATTGTAATGGAAGGGAGGGGGGGAGAGAGAGAGGAGTAAAACCCAAGGGAAAGGAGTGATGCACAATGCCATTGCTCACCACCTGCTCCCCGATGCCCACTCTGTGCCTGAGCAGTGACTCGCGGCTTCCAGCCAACTCCTCCCAGTTCTGTGGCATGGAATATCCCTTTGGCTTGTTCAGGTCAGCTGTCCTGGTCACGCTCCCTCCTGGCTTCTTGCACACATGCTTCCTGGCAGAGCATGGGGAAATTAAAAATCCTTGACTAAGGGTAAGCACTGCTCAGCAGCAGCTAAAATATCAGTGTGTTATCAGTGTTATACTCAATCCAAAACACAGCACTGTACCAGCCACTAAGAAGAAAATTAACTCTATCCCAGCTGGAACCACAACACTGATCCTTTAGGGAGAGCCTGCAGTTGTCAAGTCTGATGTGGCCACTCTTCTTCAGGTTGCCAAGACACTTTTCCATTTAGGCTTCTTATGTGTGATGTTGCTGGAATGAATGGCATGTTCTATTTCTGCTCTTCTAGCTCACGCTTCAGGCATTCTTATGCTTGTAGCACAGCGTGTTTGAAATGTGCCCTGAGGAGATCTATTATTTTTATGTGGTGAGAGGGAGTAGCTTGGAAAAGGTTTCCAGCCTTTGCCCATCTTTAAGCTCAATTCTGGCAATGAAAGTGTAAAATTTCCTTGCTTTCTTCTTGATGTTTCAGTACAGATGGTGCCGTGGGTGGATGGGTGGGGAAGTTTTAGACAACCCAGGCTTAAAAGGTAGCTGTGTTTCAAGGTGTGAAAGTGGAGTGGCTGCTGAGTGTGTGCAGATCTCCAGTGGTGGGCTTTCTCACACTGACAGTACAGGACAGCTCCCAGGGAGCTGCATTCTGACGCCGTGACTGACAGCTGAAATCGTGGCTGGTGAAGCAGAGCATGCTGGAAGTGAGTCATAAGGTAAAAGTAACACAGCCATCATTAGCTGAAAAAAGAATATAGATGAACAAGTAATGTCAGCTCATGAGAGTGGGGTTTTTCCATCCTGTAGAAGGATCACCATCTATGTCTGTTCCAAGCTGTGAACTTCTTTCAAGGCTCCTGTGGATATGGTTCTGAATAAAAATGTATAAATGATCCGGCTTTAAAAATACTCAAGGAAAACACTTTCTTCTGAACTTGGTTTTTGCAGCATTTTTGCTAGTGTGCAAATCATAAGGTAAAAGCAGTGCTGTAAACAACCAAGTTTAGACCAGTCTTATTGCCAGTGCACTCCTGAGCATTCACCTGGACTTTGTGACACACCTTTAAACTCTCGGCACACATGCTGTTGGCACACAGCAATCGTAGGATGTCTATGAGAGTCCATCTTGCTTATACAAATACTCTGGATGTGCCAGACCTCTTGGAGGAGCAATTTTGAGGGAAGTTTTGGATGAGCTTGATGAGTTTAATGAAGTGAACGTTGATTGTACCTCCTGGCATTCTCCAAGCCCTTGTTCGAGCTTGTAGTCCTGTTGTGAAATACTTCTAAGAGTTGTAAAGAACTTGGAAAGTTGAATACAAAAACTCCTTGAAAGATCCTTTTACAAATCAAGTGGGAAATAAGTCACTTCTTGCATATAATAGATGAGTATTGTAAAATTAGTGTACTGGCTCATACACATGCTTGCTAGCTCAAGTTTTTGAATCTCACAGTGATTTCTTTGCAAACACTGAAGCCTGGGTAATGAATTTTCTCTGTTTGTCTGCAAATTGGGAGTCTACCATTGGGCTTCAGTCCGATAATTTTTTTTTTTGGTTTTGCCACAATCCAAATCAAAATTTAATCAAAATAAGATGGCCTGCTGCCCTCACATTGCATAAGCTATGACCCTTGACTGACGTGTTTTTATGGCCCAAATAAGCTCTTCACATTTCAGTGCCTGGCTCAGCGGCACCGAAGAGGGGAACGTTGATATGATTAGAAGGAAAAGTCAAGTGAAACCCTCCCTTTTTCCCGTGGCCCTTCCAGGTATTGCCCTCCTGTATCTGCAGCTGTACCGCGTCACGAGGAACCAGAGCCACTTGCAGCGCTCTCTGGATTACGTGAAGAGAGTCCTTCGCAACCTGAGCGGCAGGAGAGTGACGTTCCTGTGCGGCGATGCTGGGCCGCTGGCCGTGGGTGCGGTGGTTTACCACAAGCTGGGAAACGGCCCCGAATCCAAGGAGTGTGTGGCCAAGTAAGTGCCACCGGCAGCCAAAGCCGTGCCCTTTGTTTGTGGAGGGCGTTGGTTCGGGATCTTTTGCCGGTGGAGTTTCGGAGGACGGGCTTGAAAAATGGAGGCGCTTTCTCCCCTGATACGTTTTCAGGAGAAGAACACAAAATAGGCTTTATCTTTACTAAAGCTGGCTTACACTTGATTCACGTTCAGCGGGTTATCTTGAGTGCTCTGTCACTTAGGACGAGCTGTCCTGGGCGTATCTGTAGTGCGTGCACGTTTGTGTTTTGTCACGTTGAAGTGACATTTAGCGAAAGCCACACACTTGTCATCAGCAATGTGTAGTGCTCGTGCAGTATGTGATGCTTCCTGTAAAGAGCGGGTCTTCATCGTAGATTCCTTGTGAAACATGTACGCAGCAGGGGCTGGAACGTGGTAAGTCAAATTGATATGTAAGAAAGAGCTAATAAAATAAAGAGGAGGTATTTGCAAGAGCAAATTTGTAAATGCAAAGGCTTTAATCGGGTCAGAGCTTGTGAAGGGTAACCTGCAAAAATTCCAGCTCCTCTTCAAAGTAATCTAAATGTAACAAACGTTTCGAGAAATCCCATTTAGGTGTCGTTTCATTAGGAACTGAGCTGATACTGAGCTGATTGCTGTCCCAGCAAGGGCTGGAAGCTCTCGGAATCCTGTGGGGTTTGCGTTGGGCACCAGCAATCCACCTGGTTGGCCAGCAGCATACCTCAGGCTGACAGAATTGGTGGCTGGGCTTACGTCCTCATCTCCATTCTGGTTTATATTTGGAAATGTAATTGGTCTCTTTCTAATCTAGACTCCTACCGTGATTAATCTCTGCTGCCCTTCCTGAATACATATTTCAGTTTTGAAATGAGCGTTAGGTTTGGGGTTTTTTTGCTTTTAGAACTGGCAGTAAACTTGGGCACATCATTGTGGATGCAGCTTGGAAGGCAGGCTTGTTGTGAGGCATGAGTATAGCAAAAGGAGATTAGCAGTAAATCTTTGAGTCTTGCCTCTCCCTGGAAAGTAATTTCTAGGAGGAGCAGTGAAAAGGAGTTTAGTTTGATTGTTTGTTTATTTTCTTCCTTTTTGTTTACACATATGACAGCAACTAAGGGGTGCGTTATAGATGTCCGAATGTAATCTATGATTTCCCTTCTAACTTTCTACCTTGTAGCTGTCCAGTTGTATCATTTCAACAATAAAATTTAACAGTGGACAGTTTAGAAGAACATAATTCTAAGTCCAAAGCCTAGTTCCAAGAAAGGAATGATAAGATAAAGCTCTTTTTTGTGAGTGGTATTAAGCAGTGACAGCATCAACGCACAATTGGGGTCAGTGGTTTTGCTTTGGCATGACATTAATACTGACGTGTCTGCCAAGAAACAGTGGCTGGGGGAATCTGGGAATTGAATTTGGACTTTAATCTAGATTGTCTTTCCCCCTCCCACAGTTTAAAATGTGATCATTGCTGTGGTTTCATCTAACTACCAATTAATCACAAAAGCTAGGAAGAGACAGGAGGGAGTGGGCAGGAAAACAGATCTCTGATCCACCTCAGAGCTAATGCAGACTGGTGGAGTGTTAGCAGAGAGTCTCTTTAGAGAAAATCAGAGTTGTGGTGGCCAGCCCAAGGGTTTTCTTGTTTTTTGATTGCTAAAGGCAAGCAAAACACCTGTACATGCGGTGTCCCTTTCAAAACCGAGGCGCTGAATATTTGCGACACCGTGTTGTCTTGGGAGAGGCAGTGCTGAGTGGTGGTATTGGGTATTCTGTGTGCATTTCTTCCCCTCTTACACATCTCCAGGGAAGGGTTCCTCACTTTGGCGATGTTCCCAGAAGCTCCGGGAGGTTTCTCTCTTTGTTGGAGTAGCTCTCCAGCCCCTCCCCTGCACGCAGAAGTGTGTTTCTACCTGCACAAAAAGCTGACAGCTGTACTAATAGTGACGTGGCTGTGGCTCAGGGTTCTCTGTCTCAGGGATGCTGGGCGTGCAGAGCTCCTGCTGTGAACCTGGGCATGGCTGGAGGGCAGTGCTGGGGCTTCACCACTCATCCAGCCTCTCGTTTGATTGATGGCTTGTACAATGCATGGTCCAGTCTGCTCTCTACAGAAGACCCACTCTCCACCTTCCTGGTGTGATGCAGGTTGCTGCAGCTCCAAAGGACAGTCGTAAGCACAGATGCTGAACTTCCAGATGAGCTGCTCTATGGCAGAGCAGGTTACCTGTATGCCTTGCTGTACCTGAATACTGAAATTGGTCCAGACACTGTCCCACAGTCTGTTATCAAAGAGGTAAGATCATTTTCTCTCTCCAGCGTCCCAGCATCGGTGAGGTTGAACTGGGATCACTTCCTTGCATAATTCAAGGGATTAAGAGAGGGGTGCTGGAGGGACCTAAAACTGGGAACCTGATCTCATCTGTCCCTCCAACCTCTTCCCCCTTTCCCTGCTGCCCACTTGGGACTGAGACAGGCCAGTGTGGGTGGATCCATGTCCAGGCACAGAAATAGGTCTAATATGGAAGTAGTTGGGAGCTTTTGAGGATGAGGCATTGTTACAAAAAACCTTCAGACAAAAGTATGGAAGTGTTAAGGTGAAAAGAAGGAGAATTCAGTGTGGGGAATGTGCATGACTGTTTTGGACATACCAGAACCAGAGAAGGCAGGCCTGGAAAAAAGTGATTGGAGATATTTATATATTGAATCTCTACTTTTAAAAATGTAAGTGGTTCCATCATTAAGCAAAAATACCATTTCTAACTCAACACTCAAATCCAAATTAACTGAATACCGTTGTTCTAACGCTGTTTATTGTTGTTTATTCTTTACTGTGGTCTTAGTCATGCCAAAGCAAACTAAGTGAGCCTGATAGACAAGGCTGTGTTCTTTCCTTCAGGTGATAGATGCTATTATTGAGTCGGGGAGGAACTTTTCGAAGGAGGAGCGGAAAACAGAGCGCTGTCCTCTGCTCTACCAGTGGCACAGGAAGCAGTATGTTGGAGCAGCCCATGGAGTGGCTGGGATCTATTACATGCTCATGCAGGTAAGAGCATCTTCTGTGGGCAGTGGTGAAACAGCGGGGATCGCTTGTTTTGCATCAGAGGATCTTATCTTCAGCACGTGCAGTGTTGTGCTGGGTCAGGGTCTCACGGTTTGGAATTGGGCTGCAGCACAGAACCGTGCAGAGATGCCACCTCAGGCTTTGATGGCAGAAGGAAACTGCCACTAGTGTATCCACACATTAGAGTGAATTAATTCTGGAGTTGTGCTTCAGAGCACCAGCCTTCCAGAGTCTGGTTTCTTGTTCTCGATGGAGACAGTGAGGTGCTTTCTCTCATCTTCATAATTACTTCTTCTGGTGCCTGCAGTTAGACCACCTAAATATTCACTTACCATCCATCACTCTTCAATTTTTTGCTGTTTTTATATGAGAGCACCACTGGTGCCTCCTGTCCTGTGTTCTTCCTCTCTTCTCTAGTGATTTGGTTTTTTCCCCACTGTCTTGATGCTTTTGGAAGACTATCGTTAATCACACATTAGTTTTCAAAATGCTTCTGTTATTTAGATGTTTTTCTTCTTTCTTATGCCCCCTATTTCTCACACAATTTGTCTGATGTTCCTTAGTGTATTTATGACCCCTGCTCTTCTCTTCCTGTGGTCCTGAGTGAGATTCCTCTCTTGTGTATACCTCCCCTTTCTCACACTCAAATCAATTCTCCCCTGCTCTGAGATTCTCCAGCAGGATTAGGATGTTTTTCAAAACAGACCTGTATATCTTGTTCCTGTTCTATGATCTGGAAAAAGAACCTTAAGATGCATTATAGAAGATGGCCATAGAGCTGCAAAATTTGTACAGCACCCATTTCTGGTTTTTAAAGGTGCTGCCAGTCTGTGCATCTTTCTGAATGTCCATTTGCTTACCAGCTCATGCAGAATGACTTTCCCTCAGGTAAGTGGAGGGACTCCCCATCCTCGGAGCCTGAGGCTGTGTATGAATGCTCAGTGCAGAAGCGACTGAGCTGGTATTTGGTGTTGCCACTGCTCAAACATTCCTCACTTGGAAAACATGCTGTGACCTCTCCCCATCTGTTTCAAATTAGCTCGCACCAGTTGCACCAGTGGTTCCAGTTAAAGCAGCTGACTTTGCTGTGGAAGTGGCTGCTGCTCTGCTGCCTGGGGGCATGTCTTAACCTCCCTACTCTGCAGTGACCATCCCACTGGGGCCTCAGGCTGCTCTGATCTACTCTGCTCTTACCTTTACTTACACTTTCTTCAGCCAGGCTGTCCACCCCCTTCTGACTCCCTCATCTTTCTGCCTTCCATTTTTCTTCCCTGGCTCTGCTAGATTTTCTGAGAAACATCCAGTCCTTTAAAGGAGCCTCTTTAAAGGCTCCATCCTTCGTTTGCTATTCAAGGCTGATAGCAGAAGTAATTGCACAGTTGCTTTTTGATTTGAGCAGAAGCTACCGTGTCTATATGTTAAAACCATAACTATTTTTCCTTTACATGTAATTGCTGCTTTTAAGAATTACCAGAAAGCCATTGTTTATGCAGCATTAGATTACCATCTTTTCGCTGTACGTTAAATATTGTGAGTCATGCAAAGTTGAGTCATCCACTGCAGAAGAAGATGGCATATCAGAGTTCCATCCTTTCCCCATCCCTCCCACGCCGAGTGAGGAGAGTTTTGCTATATTTTCAGCAAAGAATTCAGGAGATGGTTTGTTGAATGGTTATTTGATAACAAAAAAAGGATGTTTAACATACCACCTGAGATGTAAAGGCCAGTGACTGTAATTTCTGTACACCATCTATATGAGGAAACAGGTATTGCTGGAGTTATTTGTGGAAGAACATTGGAAGAATACGAGTTTTACCTCCCAAGGATGGCTGGGCCGGGCTTGGCTCACATAGCTCAAGACCGAAGGCATTTATTGGTGATGCCCATCCACTTTGCCTTCTGCTTCAGGAGTGCAGTGTGAAATGAAGAACCCCAAAATAAACCTTCCTGCTGAGCCTCCCGACCTCACAGGTCAGGGTGTGAGTGAGGGCTGGGCGGGTTTGGGGCGTTCTTCATGACAAGCTGATCTGTATTCAGGTGTACCTCTGACAATGAGCAGCATGAAAGTTTCTGCTGCATTCAGAAAAGTGCAGAGGTGGAGTATGTGCTTGAGGGGAGATGGAAGTCTGGCAAAGGTTTCCTGGCTGAGGTGAAAGAGGGGCTTTTGGTTTCTTCAGATTACTCAAAATACAGCTATTGAAAGTTTTCCTTCCTTTGCCTGTGTGTGCTCACCTGTTGAATGCAAATGGGCTAGGGCTGGTGGGAAACAGTGACATTGTATGACATTGAATCAGCAATAAGGACAAGTTATTTAAAAAAATATGCTCATTTATTAGGCTTCAGGGTCTGAGGTTGTTCCCACAATTTGCAGGAATTCCAGAAATCATGTAGATTGTGTAAAAATAGAGAACTCTGCTACTAAAATGCTGTAAAATGGGCTGGTAGTGGACAAAATGACAACAAAGAACAACTGCAGTTGCTTTGCTCCTAAACCTGTAGATACAAGGAGCATGCATGGTGATGGATATATTCTCCATTTGGCAAGGATGTAAATTAAACAAAAAAAACTAGAAGGGAAATTCAGAGGAGCAGTTGAAGGGTGAGTTTGTGGTACAGAGATGCTTAGATACCTGCTGAGGTAGCTGTTGCTTCTGGAATTGGAAAGGCAGATGTACAGCCCGTAGCTTCAGGGAGTTTATATGCTGCTATATACACTCTTCTTCATTTGTTGGGAAATAGTTATTTTTAAGACAAAAATGTATAACCTGCTATGTCTCAAGTGTGCATTATGAGCACCATAGCTATAAACCCCATCTTTTTCCTGTAGGTGTTCTCCCTGTTTAAGGGTATCTTGAAATCCGTATTCTGTTCTCAGTTCTTCCGTAGTCTTTCTGTGTCACCTCCAATAAGACAGGTAATAACTTGGTGCCCCAGTTTCTTTGTCTCTGCAGCAGCTATAAAAATGCCCTTCACAGGGATATGTTAAGCAGACATTAATTAAATCTGTACGAAATGGTTCACAGTATTTGGATCAAGGGCACAAGGATTGTGCCACAAAGGGATTGTAGAATTAAGTGTTGATACACAACTTGTTACTACTTCTGCTCGTGGGTTTGGTGATGATATTTTTTATTTTTTTTTAATGTTTTCTTCAGCCAGTTGCAAATGTGGACCAGGAGACCCTGGCAGAGCTGGTGAAGCCAAGCATTGACTACGTGCGCCATAAAAAATTCCGATCTGGGAACTACCCGTCGTCGCTGAGCAACGAGACTGACAGACTGGTCCACTGGTGCCACGGGGCCCCTGGGGTCATCCACATGCTCATGCAGGCTTACAAGGTGAGTCCTTCTGTGTTCAGAGTTCCCTCACTTGGAAGGGAGGATCCACAAGGATCATGGAGTCCCAGCTCTCGAGTGAATGGCGTGTACGGGGATCACACCCACCACCTGGGTGTTAATAGCACCATGCTCTAAAATACAGATGTGTATAGAGACCTCTGTGTGGGCCTGTTAGATTGGAAGACTTTAATTTAATCTCTCTTTAGATCTGGTCATTTGAACCAGAACCTTAGGTGAGTCACCTAAACAAATCTCAAAATACTTATATTGGTATGTTTGTAAAGGGAAAATAAGCGGGTAAAATTGCTTCTCAGGGCACTGTAGTGGTTATTAGACTTTAGGCTTTCTTGGAAAAGGGCCATGTATTTAAACAATTTGGCATCAGAGTCCTGGGTGTGAGAACATTGACCTAAATTCTTTGAATCTTCATCCCCAGAGATTTTAAAATTATGATGGTTTTCAAAAGTGTAGGTTCCTGTGCCTTGCCAAAGAATGTCTTCCATAAATTGCTTCATTATTAAGATACAGCTCTTGAAAACTTAATGTCAGAGGAAAGATCCCTGGCGCCTTCTAGGGCATAAATACAATTGCTGAGCTACCACGAGCCTACTCTTTGCCCTTCTACATTCTGAACTAGGTCTGCTACCTCTCCTGTGTTGTGTGCTTCTGATTTGCATGACATTTGAAAAGTATGCCATTTAATGAAATTTATGCAAATTGATTCTTGCTTTTGACGGCCCTCCTTGACAGACTCCCTGGTCAGCCTCTGGGTGGGCTGATGAAAAGGAGGTTTGGTTTATGGAATAATTACTCATGCTGCTACCTGAAATGTGAGCTGTAAATCTCTTCCTGCATTGCTGCACGTAGCAGAAGTCACAGCTGATTTTCCTTTGGACTGTGGTGGGAGATTGACTTAACACTGCAGGCTTCATCTGAAATGTTACAGTTTAGGGCGTTGACAAACCCTGTTCAGAGAGAGGCATTCTTTATCAGGCTTATGGATTTAAGGATCTTGAATGTTGATTGCTTCTGTTACCTTGTTAAACAGTTTGGTAGGGGATGCCGTCTCCAAAGAACTAGGTCTCCAGTAGTGCATCCTGTTTGTGTTGGTGTGGGCTTTCTGTTGTTGTTTTTTTGGGGGTTGGTTTGTTTTGCTGATCTGTAGGGTGACTTAGGCGAAGGTGAGCAAAAAGGTGGCTTTACAAAGGTGAAATTCTGGTGGTGTTCAGCTAAATTACTTCTGTTTGCTGCTCTCTGGTGGGCTCTCTGCCTCCAAAATGCACTTCAGTTGCAATAAACTTTGCAAAATTGGTCCTTTGCCCAAGCTGACTACTGCTTCTGAGTACATACTAATACAAGTACTCATCAAGGCAATGTAGGGTTCCTACTTGTCCTTGTGACAGAGAAAAGGGCCCTGTGCTGTGCAAAGAGATATTCTTGTCCATTTTTGACATGGAATTGAAGGCAGACAGTGAGTAACCAGGAAGAATTACTCAGGAAGACCAGGACTTAGCCCTTTCAGGTCAGATGTCCACTATTCTGTTTTACATTCCTTGGAGGAGGCAGAATTACTTTTCTGTATTTTCAAGTTTTGTCTTGGGAATGAAAAAAGTACCATGTACCCTTCAAAGAGGTAACAGGTTGTAGAACCAAAGGCCTTGTACTTGAAGTTTTCCTTTGGGGTCCTGATTTCAGAAACAAAAACTTGAAAAGTTCTTTCTTTTTACATGCAGGGAAAGGAGAAACAACTCAGTAAGAATAGAAAGGCAAGTCTGTGAGGAATGGATTATTAAAATTCAAAATAAATCGTATATGGAAAAACAATCACCCTGCAGCAAAACACCTCTCAGGCTCAGCTTCCTTTTGTTTTCGTTAGTACTTAATCTATGTGTGTTTATGCTCTGTTTTTATTCCCCAGACTTTTAAAGAGGATAAATACTTGAAAGACGCTATGGATTGCAGCGATGTCATCTGGCAGAGAGGCTTGTTGAGAAAAGGGTACGGGATCTGCCACGGTACTGCTGGCAATGGCTACTCCTTCTTGTCTCTCTACAACCTAACTCAGGACAAAAAGTACCTCTACCGAGCTTGCAAGGTGAGCTCTGCAGCATCCCGGCAAAATCGCTGTTGCCTGGCACGTCACCATGCCCTTGCAAGGGTGACTTGTGGGCAGAGGAGGCTGTGGGGCCCTGGGGCTGGCAGTGCCCTTGGCTGGGCCAGCAGGACCCTGTCACTCGCTCCCCTGTCTGTCACTTGCGCTGGGCGACTTCAGGTGCCTTCATACGCGCAGTGAGATGCACAAAGGTTCGGTAAGAGGGGAGGAACAAAACATGTAATCATAAGGAGGTAAGAGTGGAAATTAGCCTGCCTGAACAATAACAAGCTGATGTTGCGTGGTGCTAATTATTCCACTGAGATACCCGCTGTGGTCCTCAGCTCCTCCAGCAATGCCGTTTGTAGTCCTTTTGTAATTATTTGTTTTCAGACTAGTGCCTGTCTGGGGGTTCAGAGCTCTGAATTGCAGTTGTGGAATCGCTCATTTAGAGGTTTTTCATTAATGCACATTGCAGGGAAAGGCACACTCGGAATTTTTCCCCTGGAATTGTCCAGGTTCTGCCATCAGCTCTGGCTATGCTAGCAGTTACCAAAGGAAAAGGCTTTCTCTGCATGTGTTTCCTCACCCCGTAAGACATTTGTTTGGTTGGATTTTTTTTCAGTTGAATTCTCTGTCGTTAGGTTTCATATTGTGTACATAGCTGTTCAGCTGAGAGGCATTTTCAGAAGTATTGCAAGTTGAATTTTGATGGGCTGCTTCTTAGGTGCTTGTAGATGCACACTGGCCATATGTAAAACTGTTGTATTCATCTCAGCCTGTCCTCTGTCAGCAGAGCTTAGAAAAGGCACTGCTTGTCTCACATTTATCAAAGCATCATGCCGTGGGGACACCTGCAGGCATACCTGAATCCTGGAGGTTGAAATAAACCCCCAGTACTCCCCCAGCAAATGTGAGCCTTTGTCACACGTGGACAAGGAGTCTCCCACTTGCTGACCACGGCACCGTGCAGGCGTTTTTGTCAGCACTGCTGTCATCTCTCCCTGCCACCCTCCATGCTGGCACACCTTCTGCACTCTGTGCAGCACTGGCAGCTTCTCTTGGTGCTGCATTTCTGGCCCAAGAGAGCCCTTGATGTTCATCCACGCCAAGCCAGACTAAAGCAAGCATGTCTGTTTCAAAGCCCAAAAGGGAAGAGACTCTGTTACAAACCTGAGATCCATTTGAGAGCAAAGCTGTGGCACAGTGGCCAAAGACTTTGCTGAAGGTGCACAGCATAGGTCTGGGAGCATATTTGCGGCCAGCCTGCAGTTTGGCACCTCCAGCATTCAGTCAGGCCCTTAGAGGGGCAATCTTGAAACAGGCAGGGGAATTTGCTTGTCTGGCATTCTTGAAATCTTTTCGAGCCAGAGCATGCAGGGAAGCAAACATGCAGTTACATTAGTACCTACCTACTGAGAGAACTAGATGGCTCCCCTCCCAGGGGTGTTTCCCACCAAAAACCTGAGGCCCAGGGGAAGGAGTTTTGTCAGGAATCTCTGGTTAGCCCTGGGGAGCCACGACACTGTTTCACAAGTGAACCACAAGAGCTTGAAGAGAAGAGACCCCTGGTTTGTGCTTCACACTTTTCATCTTCAGAGCTGTTCTGTCACAGTATCAGACAGGCTCCAGGGAGGCTGAGCTGCTGGGATTGGGATTGCCCAGTCTGTGTGACAGGTGGCGTCTTACTGGAGCTGAGTTGTGCTGAAGGTGTGAACTTGGAAAGGATGGTTGTGCTCCAGTAGCCTAGGGTGCATTTTTAAAATTTCTGCTGCAGTTCTCAGGCTGGGAGTAACAATAAAGGCGAGTATGCAATAAGATGTGGATGTTGCAAGAATTGATTGTAGCTTAGAAGAATGACATAAACGTGTTCAGTCCTCAATTTTAAACTGAGATTACGTGGGAGAACTGAACCTTAGTTTGAAGATTTATACCTGGAGGGAGCCCCAAAATGTTTCGTTGGTTCTCAACAACAGTGTGGATCACAATATTTGTGTTTGTGGGTTTTTTGCTGGGTTTCCTAAAGACATTCACACCCATGCACACACCACTCCCAAGAGAGGAAAAATTCATCCCCCACTAAGTATTTAAACAGAATGGAGTGGTGGGGAAGAAGGGGAGGTGCCCCCCTTTTCCTGCTGCTGAACAGACCAGTGGCTCTGGAATCCTGCTTACCACCACACTGTATGTGGTGTCCACACCCTCTAGTTAGGATCATCCCTTTGCTAGCAGGCAGCCCAAACTGCAGGGGAAGCAGGGGAGACCTCTCAGTTCTTTGCTTTGGAGGGATCTTTGCCCTGTATTCTGAATAAGCAGTGATGTGCATCCAAGCACAGAAGTGCCAGGGGAACTTGTGGCCCCTTATGCTCTGGGGAGCCATAATGGAGAAATAGATGGTGGTTATTACATTGATCCAGATGTGGTTCGTAAGTCGTGTATGTCTGATGTAGCTACTGCAGCAGAGTTGATCAAACACGACAAAGCCACTGTGAACTCTTCTTAATGGTAATCCATCTTCTGCAACAAAATATTGATGACCATAATTGCCTAACTGTATTAAAATGATTTTTCATAAGGCTTGGGGAGAGCAAATAAATAAAACTAAGTACGGGCAGCTGGAGATTTAATACTCTAAACTGGTGCACAGAAGCAAAAGAAAACCAAAATGCAATTAGCAGCCCTGAGTATGTGGATAAATTAAGCACTAAGATAACAAACTGATACAGTCTGAGATAAATTTTAACTAGATGCATCTGTTCTTACAGCATTTTCCATTGACTTGTAGCAGGATTGATTTACAGAAAGCAGAAGTCTAGCCCATCTCATTACATTGTTGTGAAACTGAAACTCATGCTATTAAAATACATATTTTAAAACCTGATTGCAGCCTTGTCGTGGTCAGAGTAGGACAAGTTTATCTCAGACAGTGATTTATGTGTTGTGTATCTGCTTACACTGCTTTCCATTTTGTACCTATTAATGACGTGCAGGTACTCGAGCTTGCATTTAACATCTTAAATAAAGTTGTGTTTTTTTAATGTTTCCTCAGTTTGCCGAGTGGTGTTTGGAGTATGGTGCACATGGATGTCGTATTCCTGACCGACCTTACTCTCTCTTTGAAGGTAAAGTGATGGTGTCACAAATGGTTTTGTATCACAGGAAAGAAGGTCATCCTTGCACTTCTGGCATGTGCTTTGGAGTTGGGAAGTCTTTGGTGGGTTCCTCACCCACTCCCTACCACCACCTCTACCTAAAAGAAAAGGGCAAAGGAAAACCATTCACTCTCACAGCTTTCGTTCCTGGTTGCCCTTCAGCAGCTTCCAGTGTAAAACCAGTGCTGCTGTTCCCCTCAGATAAAACTCTGCCGTGCTGAAGCCGCTCGGTTTAAAGCAGACAGAAGTCTGGGCAGCAGTTCTGTCCCAGGTGGTGTCACAGAGGGAGAGGGGCAGCTGTGGGTAGGGAGTCTCAAACCAGTTGCCAGCCTGGCAGAACTGGGACTTTGCTGCAATACTAAACCAAGGAAAAAGTAGTTTTAATAGGAACCCAGACAAGCCTGAGCTCAAATTTCCTCGAGCAGGAAAGAAATGCAGAGCCCTTAGGGGCTTTCTAATTCGGAGAGATGCTCCGAAATACTCTCCTGGAGCCCTGTATCCTTTTTCACTTCAGTTTGGTTTTTGTTCCGTGTCCGCTCCTCACACAATCAGAGCCAAGGAATTAAATCCAAGCGGAATTCAAGGCTTGGTGCACCACCTGCCGCAAACAGGTGGAATTACAGCAGGAGGGGCAGGGCTGTGGCAAGTAAACCGGTCCAGGGTGTGAACACGGGGGAGCAGCAGTGATGTGCATCCCCCCTAAATATATGGATTTATTGCCTTAATGATGCTCGAGGCAGAAAAGACTAAGCATTCTAATTCCTGGTAGCACCCTTGCATGCACCTGGGGCGGGGGGGTGAGGTGTGGAAAGTCAGCATACTATATATATTTCATTTGTATATTTATTTTATATATTTATTTTGTACATTTTTAGATATATATAAATGCTTTGAAATTTGTTGAGAAGGTGAAGTTTTTAAGATGAGACTGGACGTGGCACTCAGTGCCATGATCTAGCAATCACAGTGGGGTTGGATCACGGGTTGGAACTGATGATCTTGGAGCTCTCTTCCAACACAGTTGATTCTGTGATTCTAAGTAGTGCCAACAGGAGGGTGATTTGTGCTTCAGTGCAGATATACAGTGTTTATTTTAGCTTTTAATGTCTGGGGTTTTTTTTTCAGAAAAATCTCGGAGTCTCATATTTCAGATAAAGTCTTAATTTTGGGTTTTGTTTTTGTGGCCAAAACTGAGCTTGAAGTTGTCCAAATCTCCACGTACATGCATCTTACAGGATTGTCTTAATTGTTTTATTCCCATCAGATGCTGTAATTCAGGAAAGTTCCTTTATATGTGCATAGCTATTGATGAAATAGAATTTTAGTTTGATTGTAGAAGTGAGCTTGTGTTTGTATCTTCTGCTGAAGGGTGCCTCTCTTGTCTGTCACCCTAAGAGTCCTGTTGGGTGATGCTGGTGTTAGTACTTTGGGCTCTGGATGACCTCTTTATGAATAGCAAAGAACTGAATCTGCACATCACCAGTGTAACAAAGTTTTGGCTTTGTTTTTTAACCAGTGAAAAGATGAGCGAGAGCTGCTAAAATAGTGAATGACAGCCCAAACTAGGATTAAGTTTTTCTTAATTTGAAATAGCACTAAAGTTGTTCGGCTGAAAACATGTTAGCAGAGAGATCTTGGTTCTTGCCTTTGATCTTTTCAAATCAAATTTGGTTTTCTGGACAAAGCACAGATGAACTTGCCTTTCCGTAGGCCCTAAGCTCACCTGTTCAAAAAGAGAGCTAGTGAGGGAGGTGTTCAAACACGTGCTGTTGCCTTTGCTGTCTTTATACTTTAATGTCAAAGATGCACAAAGATCTCTTTCTTGTTATGTTTTAGGCATGGCTGGAGCTATTCACTTCCTCTCAGATATCTCAGTACCGGAGACCTCCCAGTTTCCAGCGTTTGAACTTGGACCTCAGAGGAGGGAAAACAAAGTGGAACAGGACAGCTAAAAACATCATTTTGAAAGGAAGCTGATGCCAAAAGAGATGAGACTGTTTAGTGCCTCTGATACTGAACCAACTCGATGCTGAACCGACAGATGGCTGACCCCCTTTTCTCACCTCTGCCGCCCCAAAGGACCATGAAGTCATTAGAGCATGAACAGGAGAAGCCACATTTAAGTTCTGTTAAAGTGACACCTTCAGATGTAGGACAAGAGAAGTCAAGTGTTGAACTTTCTCTCTTCCGCCGTATTTGTCTTCTTCAGGTCTTTGACGCGCTCTGCACGTTTCTTGGTGTTGTGTGTTGATTCGAGTCTTTTGTTGTTAGCAAGCAGCTGGTCTCCGTGTTGAATCTCTGTCTGTACCTTCGTGCATGACTCTCAGCAGCGGCGTTGCTTTCTGCAGTGTGGTTACCCAGAGAGTTCCACCTCGTGCCAGGGTTCGCTGCAGGACAGTGCCCAGCTTCACTGGTGAGCTGGCTGCTCTAAAAAGAGATGACAAATGTTTTTATGTTCGTGTTTTTCTGCCTTTTTCTCCACGTTCCCTACAAGCTACACTGATGGAGATGGTTTGATGTTTTGATGAAGAGGTGTGAGGCCTCTGCTTTCAGAAGCTTAGCAGGTTGGAAGGGACCTGACTTGTCTTTTGCTGGAGTTGTGGGAGGTTTCTTTTGAAAGTCTGAAAGAGAGCCTGCCTTTGGTTCCTGTACCTGGTTAGTGTGTTAAACACTCATAGCAGGGTGGAGGTGCTTCTCCTCGTTTCTGCAAAGCCCCCTCACATGGCACGAGCAAGGACCAACTGTGCTTCCCTCCTCCTGTACTTAAATTTGTAGTAACCCTGTCCTGCAGCATCAAGTGTACAGATGAGAAAGGGAGAGAGTCAGGGCAAGTTTCTCGTGCAGGTAACTCAGGGTGGCTGTTACTTCTGAACCAAGGTGATGGTTTGTTCTGCGCCCTCCCTTCTCATCCCAGCCCCCTTGCATTTAGCACATGGAGTACTGCAGGAGCTTGTGGAGGCTGCAGATTAATGAGCAGTATGAAGCCATTGCTAGAGGCTGCAACTGAAGTGCATTTCATCCTAAAATCCAGACAGAAGAAGCCCCTTGCCCTCAGTTTTACTGCTGCTAAGTGCTTTGCTTGCCCCTCCAGTGTGATGAAGTTGTGAAATACTAGACCAGCCTCCAGCTGCTCCTGAATATCAGGCTCTTGGCTTGGTAGAAGTGGAATATACTCTGAAGAATACTCAGAGCAGACTTTTGTGTTCCACACAGCAGGTACACTTACTGCTGGAGAGGTGAGTGCAGCACACTGAGTCACTCTAGCTCTGTGGTCATCCACTTCCCAGGTCTCCCTGTGCTCTGTCCTTCCAGGTGCTTATTTGAATTGATATCTTCTGTTGGGTGCAAGTGTGACAGATGGCAGAGTGTGACCTTTTGGGCACGCACTGGGGTATGTGTGACCTGTGGGCCATCTGCTGAGCACCAGTGTTTGTAGTCAGGCTTGGAGATGTATTGTTGTTCCCGCATAAATCTTTGGATTGCAGCAGGTGATTTCCTTGAATGTTTTACAGTGTTTGTTACCAAATCCATTGGGATGCTAATAATTTTTTTCCATGTTCAGTTCTGCTGGACAACGGCAGCAGTGTCAATACAGGAGCACCTTATCACAGTGGTTTGGCAGGTGGGATTAAAACTGCAGCAGGAGGGACCTTTCCAGCCAAGGGCTAGCTCTGTGTTTCTTTCTTAAGCCTGTGGATCACAGATCCTGCCCAGAAATACACCAGGAAGGAAACTTGCCCAGGGTGAAGTTTTACAGAAATGCTAACAAAGGAGGTAGACACCAGCTCTGATCCTGCTTCACATCACCCCCACCCTTGTTCCTACCCCTCTGCTGTGGCTGCAGAGCATGTGGAATGGGTTAATGGGGAAAGAGCACGCCAAGTTTACAGGAACTGCCTGCCAGCCACCAGCCTTCCTGGCAAAGCCCAAGCATGGGCTGTTATAGACCATTTAACCGTGGGGTCAACAGGCAGGTTTTTTCATTCAGTGAATGTCAGCCTAGGCTACTGAGCTTGGAATGGTTCCTGTGGGAGGTGGGAGCCCAAGGGGAATTAAAACATACTAGTTCTAAAAATATACAGGTATATACACACTCAGAACAGCTTCATACTGAGCAGATCTCCAGGATGCTTGAGTGTACCTGTCATGTAATGAGCAAGTCAGCTACAGCTCCTTCTGTACCACAGCCAGGCTCCTGCCACGGTGGGGCCTGGCACCCTCTTTCTCTGCAGGATCCTCTTGGAATTAAGACTGGGAAGGTATGGAGTTGAGAAGCATCTGACGGTGCGTCTGCCTCATCTTCCCGGCGTGACTTTCCCCGTGGCTCCTCCTTTCTGTTTGTCACAGCGCTGTGGTACCGAGGCGGCTCCTTAGCAAAGGATATGGTGTAAAGGTGAAAAAAATGCATTTTTTACCAAGGTGTTGTTTTTTCAAAATGACATCAAACTAAAAAATGTGGAAAATGTCTTAATATTCCCTGGTTTGCTTTGTCCGTGTGTAATAGTCCATCTGTTGCAAAAAGCAGTAGTTTTAAAAATGGAGATGCTCTTTGGGCAGAAAAAGAGGAAAAAAATGCTGATGTTTTGTTCTTTGGCTTTATTAGTAAAGATCAAGCTATGTGGTAGTTATTTGTGTGACCTTTTCCTTCCCCGTTCTCCTTCCTTCCCTCCAGCACTGCAGTGATAGCTGTCCTGCTGCTTTGACTGCTGAACCTCTTCCCATCTCATGGTCCTGCAGGATGAAACACATGCCAGAAAGGGTGCAAGGGGGAAAAAGGGCTTGTTCTGTAACCTTCACATTTTACTAGCACTGCAGGCCCCTTTCCTGCTGCTTCTCCCAGGTGATTTTTAGTGTGTGTTGTTTTTTCCCTTCTGGTCACGTAGGTCCTGTTGGAGAGTTTGCATCTAAAGCCTGGCTCAGGATGAGCTGGTTTTTAAAGCACACGTATGAAGTCTCCCTGTCCAGCAGATTAACATCTGTTTTCCAGCTTTGAGAAAGTCTGTTGTGTTCCTCTAGCTAGGTTTTATCAGAAGGAAACTTCAAGCATGCTGCAAGCAAGGGGCAGTATTTCTGTTTTACAAAGCCCCTTGTGCTACTCCTGCCTGTCTTTGCTACTGAGAGAAACTGCTTTTTTGAATTAAGAGCATTACTTCTGGTCTGTAGCTAATCTGTACAAATTCAGCTGTAGCTAGATAAATGCACTGGGGCTTTTCCAGCACAAGAAATCTCTGCACCATCAAACCTGCACAGGATAGAGAGGTGCGAGGAGATGTGTGTGCTGTCCCACGAGGCTGTTTTATGCAGTGGTCTTTCCTGGGGAAATTGTTCACTTTTCTCCCATTTGTTCTCAGTGGTTTCATGTCGATTCACAGGCAGGGCAGCTGTAATTTGTATGCAGGGAGCAGTAGGGACCTGACTTGAAGCCACAGCTTCTCCTTGACATCTGCAAGGGGAGGGCTGTAAATCCAGCTGTAGCTGTTAGATAAGATGGGGCTAGGCAGCAGGAGAGAAACAGAGTGAGACACAGAGAGATACATCTACCCTTGTGATTTCTCCGTGCATAAAGCCAAAATAACATCTGTGCAGGAAGGCAGGGGCTGGGGTCAGGGGGCTGCTTCACCTGCCCCTGTCCCCTCTGCCTTCTCTGCTGTACCTTGCAGCACATCTGAGCTTGGAACAGGGGCTGCCTGTCCCCCCTCTCCTCTTTAATTGCCCTATTATCTAACAGTTGCTTTGTAGAAACTGTTCTCTGCTGGATCTTCCCCTGCATGGCGTCTCTGTAGTCCTTTCCCTGCCAAATAGTACAACTGTAAAAGCCCAGAGGCAGCTCAGATGGTGACAGGGCTATGAGAGGGGAGGGCTCCCAGAGCCCCAGTGCCTGCAAAGACATCCTGGCCCATTTCTCTCACCTACTGAATTAGCAGTGTGAGATCAGAGAAGTAAAAATAATTTTTAAAAAAATAGGCTTCACTCTGTGAAAAAGTGTTACAGCTTCTTTGGTGACCTGTGTGCCAAAAAGTGGCTTCTTGGATGTATGCATATAAAGCTTATCCTTCTGAGAGTTTTGGGCTTGGGGTTTTTTTTGTTTAAGTGAGGAAGAAAGAGGAGTATGGCCTTTGCTACTTCACATAGTCTGAAGAGCTGCTTGGGAAATGTAGTCCCAGCTGTTTGTTGTCACAACAGCTTAAGCTGTCACAGGGCTCTGAAGCAAAGGGAAAAAAAACCTACAAAACACCTTCAAAAGAAAAGAAGTTTGGCACTACGTTACCTTTTCTCAAAGTGATGAAACACAGGCCACACCAGAGCCACAGGCAAGGTGTACCAAGAGTCCCTGGTGGTGCCTCTTCTTACAGAGCAGTGTAGTGGGAGATTTCATTACAGCAGCATAGGACTGACCCCCTTCTCATCCTCATTGCTGTCAGGGTCACGGCACAGCAGCAGAGACATCACAGGTTTGCTCCCACACCTGGTCCCTGTCTCCTCACAGGTACATCAGACACACTTTGAGGATGCACAACTGGAGAAAGGACCTCAGGGGGTTATTGTTCATATTCCTGGCTCCCCACCCAAGTTCAGTGGCTCCACTAAAGCATCTCCATTCTGGCCAAGCCCTGTTGAGGTATTTAACCTCCCCGTATCAAACATCTCTGAAAGAACCAGGAGAGGGATTGCCACAAGAGTGCCCCACACATCCCCAAAGCTCCCAGCCACCAGCACCAACCTGAGTTTGCAGTCAAAACACCGCCTTGCCTCATCAGCAAGGTACCAAAATCTCTGCTGTGTTACAGAGAGGACACAGTAGCTGCACCCAGAGAATCCCAACAGGCAAAACACCAAATCACCATGGGGAATTTCTCCTTAGCAAAGCTGCAGCAGCTGGCAGCTCCTGGGGCACCGCCACTGCCAAGTAAAATCCTGTTGGAAGCGGGAGGCAACAAGAGGAAAGGCACGTAAACAATCTGCAAGTAATTCATATGGATGCCCACACGGGTGTTGTGTTCTCAAGAAAAGACCAAGCACCAAGCAGGTTTGCTAGCAGAGAGGTCCATGAGTTGTAAGAGGTAGTGTAATCCATCAACACTAGGAAATAAACTAGCCAGCCTTTAGGAAAACTTCACCTGAAGTTGAATTTCAATGTACAAAGCCTTCTATTCAATGTGTCCAGGACAATGCCACTGTCATAGATACATTTCATAATATAAAAGGACTTAACAACATCTATCTACTAACATGAGGTCTGTTGTCATTTCTATTGACAGACAAAGGTTGGATTTGCTTTTTAAAAATTCTCCTGTATGCATAACCATAGTGACATACACAGCTTTACACTTCAAGTGCACACTAATTCAGAAAATATATACAGTTGCAATGTGCAGGTAGACCTAGTATTCATATATAAAATGTACTTTTTTGTTACCTCACTAGCCCTCTGAGCCTAGACTGCACACACAGAAGTACTTTGTCCCTTATTATGATGCACAGTAAGGGAAAGCCTCAGTTACAACTTCACCCGAGTCAGGTATGCAGGAATGTGCTCCTCCAAACCCAGCTCTGCTCCAGGTGGCCACTAACTCCACCAGCAACTTTTAAGAACAGTGGCCCCTAGAGGTTCTTCTGTTCAGACATTCATTCTCAACAAAAGGGGCGCTCTGCAAATCCAGCTTGACACCCAGAAATGAGTTCTCACAAGGCACTGGCACGTATCAACAGCACAATAAAGCTTTGGCTCCCTGTGCAACACAGCTCTTGGGGTTACCCCAAACCACCCCAGTGACCTCTATGCCCTGGCTGGAGTGACACAGGAGCATTCTGTGTATTGGCAGTGAGTAAGCTTTCACTGGGTACCCAGAGGTCCACACTAGACTCCTAACCCTGATTTTGCAGGTCCTTCAGCAGCAGGAGGCAATGGCATCTTCTTTTTTGTCTCTCCTCAGTGATGTGACTCTGAAGACGCACAAAGGGAGAAGGTCCCATTAATACATAGCCAAGGTCCAGGGCAGCTTCACATTTTTGCTAGACATAGATGGGTGTAAGAGCCCTGATAAATAAAGGGGCTCTATGTTTACAACCCATCTGTGTGTCAAACCATCACTATAGTGCTATTGAGCACCTGTCCCAAAAAGTTATTATTTGCCTGAACCTAGAGAGGAGAGCAGATTTACAGATATGTCAGCTGAAGATGACAGCTTTACTTGGTACTCACTCTTTGTGGCAGCAGTAAGACTGAAAGCCACTGTTTCTCAGGGACAAAACTACCATCAGTTTACTTTCAACAGAGTAAACCTGTAACTAAGCTTCCATCCTTTCTTACCATAAATATTTTCCAATTTAGGGAAGAAAACTTATGTCTTTCTAGGTTTCTAACTCTTCTGTCAAGAGGCACAAGTAGGTCTGAGGTTGTAACACCTCCCTCTCACTACCAACATTCAGGTCATCTGTTTCATACAGTCCCACTGCTGGCAGAACAAGGGGAGCAGGACCACACAGGCAGAGTCCAGGTGATGGACAAGAAACATTCAAGTCCCAATTCACTGTTTGGATGCATCTTTTAAAGTAACAACTCCCTCTTTCCCCTGCCATGGCTCAACCAACGCCGGCACTCCAGTCACAGTGACTTCTATCCCAGCATCTTTCTGTTACGCATCAGAACCAAGTTGTACAAGAAAATCATAAACCAAAAAGAGATGGTCGTCACAAATTCTGATAAAAGCATTGTCCTGCCACTTCTACCCTCTTTCTCTGTCGTTTCCCGTAGATGAGGGCATTTCTGCTGTGGGGTCTTTAGGAGGGTGCACATCACCCTGGGACTGCATAAAGAACTGCTATCAGTAACCTGACACAACGCAATTAAAACCATGATTAAAATGAACAATAAATAAAGAGAAAGGCATACAGGTTTTAAATATAGGTTTCCATTAGAAGCATTACAAAGACAACTTCTCTCATTTTGAAGACAAAGAAAAAAATCCACTTCTACTTAAAAAAAAAAGAAAAAAGAAAAAAATTTAAAAATCACCCCTTTGCAAGTAACTTTAATGAGGAAAGGTGCAGGGAAGGGAGGGAGAGAGGACTTGGAGAACTAGCAAGTGTTCAAAAGGGCAGATGCCCCCCCATCTTGGTCATTTTGCAATTGCACCTTCTTCTCACAGAGTCAGGTCAGAGAGCCAGAGTGTCCTCACGTGGAGGATTTCACCACCTGCTCGTAGGGGGGAGGTGGCGTGTTGCAGTAGGAAGGTGGGGGTGGGTAAACCGGGTTTCCTTGTGGGGAATTGGGCTGGACGTGGAAAGCCATGGCCATGGGATTCATCACAGGTCCTCCTGGATCTGTGTAATACGGCACTCCAGGTTGTTGTGACCCTGAAAGAAAGGAAAGGGGAGAAAAGGTATCAGCAGCGGCAGCAACACCAGGCTGTGCTCTGCACACTCGGACAAGTCTTTCCAAATTTAAGAGTGAAGCTATCTTTCTCCCCTCCTGAGGAACTCCAGGCCTGCAGGACCTCCTTCACTTCTTCGGATATCCCCCAAAAGTTTCAATTTTGCATCCAGTGGGACTCACTTAGTGAAACAAAGGGCACCACTACCCCAGCCAGCCAGCATCTGAAAGGGAAAACAGCCAGCCCCGTTCAGTTCCCCTGAGAGAACAGCGACTGTGTCTGCGGAGAGGAGAGCTGTGGGATCCCAGACGGACAAAGGAGTTTCTCCTGTGGCCCCGGCTCAGGTGCCAAGCCTTACCAAAGGACCCCATAGATCATTTTGGGGTGTGCTGCATCTGCCGCTAACCCGGAGCACACGTCAAACAGACAATGCCCCTTCTGGGCATGCCACAGCTTAGAGGCAAGAAGCCAAGCTGGAGCCAGTTACGGCTGACTAACGCAACGGGACTAGGCTGTTTTGCACAGATTAAATTTGGGAAAGGACACAGGAGCCTGCAGGGACAAGGAAAGGAAATGTATGAAGCAATGCAAAATTCCTTGGCTATGACGCATGAGGAGTAGCAGAGACTGCTGCCACGAGGAACAGAGGTGGTGTACAACCCTGCTCGGATACCACGGGGGGTGGTGAAGAGGACCTACTGCAGCTCAATTCACAGACTGTCTCTATCTGAAAACGTAAATCAGTTTACTTCTCTTTCTCTCTGTCTATTTAAATAAAGATGGACTGGGGGAAAAAATCATGTCTGACCAACAGGTTTTCTTCTTTTGGTTCTAATCCTTGTTTCCTAAAATGACACAGCTTCTAAGGGATCTTCCCCTCAATCATTCCTGTCCCTGACTTATTGACACCAGGACTCAGGATTGCCACAGAAGGAATACATGTTTATTGACACTCCAAGCATCCCTACAAACTTCAAGCGTTCAGGAAGGAGCTACGTGCCAAACTCCAAAACATGCCCTTACAATATTCAATCAGATAAGGAATGGGGACACAAACTGTCCCAGAGCCTGGGTGCCTGCCAAAGGAGCTGTGTTTGGACACTTAGGAGGAAAGAGCATGGAAAGCAGAACAGGAATACAGCTGTTTCCTTCTTAGCACAGGAATTTTTAACACAGCACCAGAGTATTGTTTCCTTTTGCCTGTGTGAGCTCTGCAGCTCCTTTGCTGCAGCAACAAGAAGCCCAAACCCTGCATCTGTCTACAGTCTCAGCTCATGGCTACAGGAGAGCCAGTTTTACTTCTCCAAGGTTTGGGCTAATACCCTTTCCTGCAGCCTTCTTCTTAAGTATTTTTGATTAAACAGGCAGTTAAATCCTGCCCAGCTCCGCATTTCTCATTTCCATCTCTCGTGGGGAAACTGAAGAGGCTGACATAGCTCTCTGCAGCTTGTTCTTTAGGAAAAGCCCTGTTTTCATTAAAACTTGGGTGTATTGTTTAATCTGGGGGGCAGGAGAGGTAAGTGGACACCGATCTTTCAGTTCATTAAACCCAGAAGAAAACAACAACTGAGTCTTTGTGGGATTAGCTCAGTAAGCTTTTGATAAGTGACTATAAAGGGACCGACCATTGCAGCACCTGAACTGCCCGTCTGGGGCTGTGCAGGCCAGGGCTGAAGGGAGAGATACCACCAGAGCTGCAAACTGCATCTTGTGGGTGAGGTGCTCAAGCCATTTTCCCAATCAGGCCCACAGAAAAAACACTCCCAGCAGATGCTGCTTCTGCCACTGCAGGGAAGGAGGGAGAGGGGCAATGGGCCACGTTTTAAAGGGCTCCACCTCAACAGTGAATTGGCCACTGCTACCAAACCTGGGAGAGTAGCTGGTGGAAAGTGGCAACTTGGTTGACTACTAAGTCTCATTGCTTTTTCTGTTGAGTATTCCTAGAATAGTAGAAAAACCAAAAATAAAAAATAATTAAAAAAAGGGAGTTAGCTCAGAGGTCAAAGCTTTTCAGTAATAGTAATAACAACCTGGAAGAGGGTGCCAAAAGCAGGTCATCAAAGACCTTGTGCTTATTTTATATTTGTCCACAATTTGTGTGCCATGAAGTGTCATGAAAAAGTAAAACTGTGCTCTAAGTTTAAATCCGGTGTTTACCAATCTAGCCAAAGACACTCAGTGTTCACAATGATCTCAAGGTTACTTTTCAGGCTTACAAATAATAGTTTAGTCAGACTGGCTGCCCACCTCAAGCTGAAAAATACTCTCTGTTAAGTCAAGGAGAAAACCAGATGCAGAATGGAAGCCCTAAAAAAACCCTCTTAGGATTTAAACAAGGAATAAAGTTTGTAACATCTTTTTAACCACTTAGACCTGAGAGAGGGCAGGGGAATGCAACCTGAGCACATGCCTAAGGATGCAAGAAAAAGCATTTCCAAAGTCTACCCAAGGCACCTGATGTGCAACAGCTGGAACTGGAGCACCGAGAGCCCAAACGCTGCACCCCTGCACAACACTCACAGTCACAGCCAGCAAGGGGGTTTTGGATGCTTTTCTAAGGAAGCTGCCTTGGATGCAGCCACAGAATTGCACAGAGATGCAAGAGATCAAAAGAAGATTTTTTTTGATAGAGAGGTTTTAGGCACTGAATTTTCAGAGAGGCCCTCCTCCTCATTACAGAATATTCAGTTGTATTTTCACTTCCAAGACGGTATGAAACAAAACCAAATCGCCAATTCAAAAAAAAGAAAAAAAGAAAAAAGGGTCAGAAAATTCACAGGCTTCACAGGAAAAGTGCCAGTGTAGCCTGCAATGTGTGCATGTGTCCTTTTGCTGGCACACTTTTAGTACTGGCTTACGCAATGTGGAGAGCAGTAAAACTTGTCTCAGTTTGGCCTTGCTGAGGCCGGGAGAAAGAAAGCACCGGAGTGTGCACTCAGGTGAAATCTCAGCACTGTAGAAGGTCTTTCAGCTAGAAACAGCCACATTTAAAATAAGACAGGTGAGTTGTTAATTTGCAGGATTCTCCCAACTGGAACTACTTCACAGAGGTGTAGAAGTTACGGACTTCGAAAACAGTATTGCCAGAGGAGCCCTCAGTGGGCAGGTCCTCCTGATGCTCACAGCCAGCACTGACCAGAGAGGCAGCAAGCACACTGACAGGGGGAGAAGGACCACTTTGCCACAGAAAAACTACAGCACAAAGCATTAAAGGCAAATAGAAAAGACTTGCAAGGCAGCCAGGCTGTGGTAGAGAATGCTAGGCTTTCCTTCACCTCTGCCAGATGTTATCAATTGTATTTAAACTCTTTCTTCGTGTTGCTCTCAAATTTGGATACCCATCATTCTGTCTACACTGTGAAGAGGGAGCTTGCTAGCCTCCTTCCCTGCATGGACATTAAAGGCATTGGGAACAAAAACATTCAAAAGCTGCAAGTCCTGGCACCTTGGGTTTCCACACCACTTCTGTGCAATGCAGCTGGATTTGAAAGGCTGAAGATGTCACTCGCTGTGGGAGGTGGCCACGTGGTTTAATCCAGCGCAATCTCCTGTCGGCATCCCATCATTTCCAAAACCCAAACAAACAGAAGCTCGAAACCCACCCTTTTGAAATACCTTGGCAAACATAAGAAATCAGTGACACTTGTATAACGAGCAGTCTCTGACCTGATGCAGTGTTGACTGGTTGTCTGGTGTAAGACACGTTAAAAGTAGGTTCTTCTACTAGTGGAGGAGGGTACATCCGTCTTCGGATAAAGAAACCAGCTCCGCAACAGAACAAAACCCCCATCATCAAGAGGAACCTAGGGAGAAAGAAGGGGGAAGTCAAACCCCACCTGCGTCCAGGCAGCTCTCAAACCCAGCCTGTTCCCTGAGAACACTCAGTATCAGCCTGTGACTTTCACCAGGGTGTCCTAAATGGGTTGTCGCTTGAGAGCAGGTCTGTCATTTGAGACAGCACTCATGGGGCACTTAGGGGTGCATTGTGGACATCTTTAGTGATTAGTGCTATTGCCAACGTTTTCTGGCAAGTAAAATACAAATCCAAAACTAAAACACGCCTGAACTTTTCAAAAGTTCAAGTTCACACCCCACCTTTGCCAGCAGGATGCTGAACTGAAATTCCAGGCCCGTAGAGTTTAAACTGAGCATCTTGGATGCAGCCCTCAGGCTTAGAGCATCTAGGCTGGTCAGGTTTGTGGGAGACAAAGAGGAATACTATTCTGCAGTTGCCATTAAAAGAAGGTTCTTAGATGTCCTTCAATTACCCAACACTGTAATTTTGTCTCCTGTGGGGAATATGGTAGCTGGCATTTAAGCTCAAGACAGAAGACTGAAGCATTCAGCACCGACGATGACAAGCTTTGCTTTGGACTTCCTAGATGGGTTATTACAGTCTGAAGGAAAAGGACATCATTTTGCTTCTGTTCTCCTCCTCTCAGCTCCTTTTCTGACTGAACTAAACTCTCCTCACGGTTCCCTTGCCCTGGTGCTGTGGAAGCAGCAACATGCAGCAAGGGCACAAGAGATTTTGTCCTTTAGACAGCGGCTTTCACTGTGTTTGCTCGATCAGTTATCAGACATGTTAGTGACTCATGCAAGTTCTTGTAAATACAAATGGGTTTTCTGCCTGTAATTGCCTTCTCTCTTCATGGCCCTTTACTGGAAGACAATGACAACTGTGCTTTTCTGGAAGGGAATGAAGCTGGCCAGAGGCCAGCCTAGATCCCATGCTCATCTCCTCTGGAGAATTCCCAGATGCCTGAGAGGAAGAGTGTGGCACAGCAGGGCAGCGGGAGTAATTTCATGCAAAGGGTCAAACCCTGCTCTTGTTTCTACATCAGAAATGAGAGCAGAAGGAGGTCCTGTTTCCCTGAGCCAATATTAATACATTCCCCTTTGGCAGTACTCCTGCAAAGGATTTGTTCTGAACAGAAAAACAGAGATTTACGACGTCACCCCAGGGATTGAGACAGAGAGCTCTTCACTTATATCAGTAAGGATTGTACACTGAAATCCCACAGTCAGCTTTGGGAAATCTCTGTATTATAGCATATATCAGGCTTCTGGTTTTCAGTGTTTGTTTCAAATTTTAAGCCTTTTATTTTTTTAATCAGACCTCAAATTCTACATAAAAATGCCTGAAATCAGGTTTTCTAGGAGAGTCTTTCTCTCTACTGCAATGAGAAGGGTTTATTCAGGTGCTTTCTTAAATTCCACTCCAGAAGGCATTTACCTTATTTTTTCATTATGCATATAAGTGATTAGTTTAAGCTTTATCCAGATTACTGAGCTGCTGGTTTCACAAGCTCAAATCTTTCTGCCTTCTTTTCCCTTGCTGTCATCTCCAGTGAAATCCTCATAGTCATAAATGTACTTTCTCTTCCTTTTTAATTGAAGCCTCAGTTCAGCTGGCAAGAATATATTAAACCCTGCCTAAAAGCACAATCTTCCTCGTACAATCCTCTTTGAAAACTGAGTGCCCAAAAAAAAGGGACGAATGCTGCTGCTTGATGGTAGCTGGGACAGGCATAAAGAATTCAACAATTCTGGATAAAAGTGGGACCACTGCCTGTACAAACGCGCAGGATGCAGAGGAAGGAAAGGACAACCTGCCATGAGTAACCTTTTTCAGTGTTTTCTCACTACATGAGGAGAATTTCACAAGCAAAAAACCAGAATCATTGCATTTTTAAGTACATATCCACCTTACTGCATACTTGTACCTACTGTACTTGAAAATAGTAGGGCTGGCAATACCCCGATTGAAGGCCAACAGACAGGACAAGAGGACAGACAAACGTTCCCAAATGCCCTGACTTACCAAAAATACCATAGTCGCTGGATAGAGAGAGCTCTTACACAGCATCTCGAACCACAGCAATCCTCATAGGAGCGACATCTGCAGGGAAATACAGAGGCAGGGCCATAAGGTTGTCACCCAGGTTAAAGTGCCATTGCCTACCCTGACACCACTCCCACCCCTGACCAAAGCATTATTTACAACATCACCACGAGCCTGGGAGGCAAAACCTCACTGAAGTGCTCAAGGCCACTTGAATGGAGCTTTGAGCATCCTGCTCTGGTGGAAGGTCCCCATGGTAGGAGGGTTGGACTGGATGATCTTTAAAGGTGCCTTCCAACCCAAACCCAACCCGTTCTGTGGGTCTATCAATAAGAACAGACTCCCCTTGGCTGGATGAAGTTGTCGATCACATAATTGGCACAGCCCTATCACTATCCAGGAACTTTTTGTGTGTGATTGAAACTACCTTCCTGTACACCTAATCTCAAACCACCTCAGAAAAGACCGAATGCAGTGTTCAATCCCATGTGGAAAAGGACATGTTATAAAGAAAAGCAGCATTACTGTGTTTTGTTTCACAGTAAATGAACACTGCAGACCTCAAACAGATGTTTGGGGTCTTATTCACTGCAACAGACAGGAATTGCCATGACAAAACTGCCAGATCACCCATTCTTTGCAAATCAGCAGCTTCCAAGCAGAGAAACCACGGAGTAAAAAAACCAAACCTCCAAGTGTATTGCTATTTACAAATTTAACATCCTCTTTTGCTTCTCAGAAGTTGCACTGGACTGCAACTGCCAACAGCTCCCACTACTAAAGTAGGCTTGCCTCTAAAAACCCCCACATTTCAAACTAATATTTCATATGGAATAGAATCATTTTTAGGGTATTACAATACCAACCATTGTAAGCACAAGGTACCACTCCACTGAGAGCCAGCATATACATTAACAGCAGCCTCTGAACAATTTCTGTGGGAAGTGACCTTTCCCACACCAGTGAAACACATTTGGCAGGGAAAAGGACTGAGGTAACAGAGAAACTTGGACAAAAATATGCAGATTACCATATCCACATCCTGAAAGAAAAGAGGAGGTGACCACAACTGGATTGATCTTTGTAAGGGTGTTCACATCTGCTTGCTCAATGCACACACTTATTTAAGCATCTGATCTTGGAAAATTTGCTCCACTGCATGACTGTGCTCCCGTATTTGTATGCAAAGTAAAAAAACTTCAATTGAATAATTGCACAGACAATTACACATTTATATGCTCAATTAACAAGCCTTCACTCACAAAATACACTGTCACATTGGCTTCAGCCTCTAACTGGGGCCAGAGGAGATGCTCTATGGATACATAATCAGTTGTTTTGCAAGGGAAAACAGTTACATGCTCTTCTGATGACAAATAAATAGGATTTATTTAAGCAAGCTGGAGGCTCTGACATGATCAGTATGGCAAGGTTCATTCACAGACTCAGGCACCCAGTTTGAGACTCATGCAGAAAAAGTTGCTCATGGCAAAAGAAGAAAGACCCACTTTGCTGTCACTGAACCCAAAAGTGACCCATCGCCAACTCTTCTTTATTACAGCTTGCCAGGACCCCAACAACTGCTTATACTCAGAGCTACCAGACCTCCCAAAACTGCTAACAAGGCTTGACAAATCAGCATTAACTTCAGTCCCGTTGGGACCAAGAAATTAAGTATCTCTCCATACTCCTACAGTGGAGCTTTCAAGGCGCATGTTAAGTACACGAAGAGATTCAGGTCCCTTACAAAATGGGCTGGAAGATGTTGCTTTCTGTTAAGCCACTGGTCATGGTACCCTTCTGCTCTTCAACATGCTTTTGGTTGGAGCACTTCCATCCACGCTGAGGGGCACTTGCCCCCTTGGCTTATGCTGCACACCAAGTACTTTGTCGGGCCAGAAAAGCAGGCAAGAAACAGAACCCATAAATCTAGCAGTCCTTCTTGAGGCCATTAAGACAAAAATAAAAAGAAGGATTTTAGGGATGTGACCAGTCTTTATCTCTGCCTCCACATGTTGGCCCTGTCAGTCCAGACACCTACAGGATGGGGAGTGGATGTGCCATTTCCCAGAGCCCAAAGACCTTAGCCTGTAATAAAATTTAAACTAGAACAGAGAGGCCACAGAGGCTGCACTGCCCTATGGCCACTCTCGCATTGCGTATTTTGCATTCTGGAGAGCCAGAAGAGATGGGAAATGGCTATTTTAAAATGCATAATTATGGTCATTCAAACCATCAAAATTAAAGGAGCATGGTATGAGAAGTCTAGTACCTGAATTTACTTTTTATTCTTAATCTTTAGATTATCTAGGCTATGAGTCAGCACCATTTTTAGAGTCTTAGTGCCTCAGCTTTTATTCCTGCAAAAGAGGGCTAAAGCACCAGCTGGAAGTCAGAAAGGCTCCACTGCTGAACGTTTAGGAAGCTCCCGAGACCACTGACTGACAAACAAAGAGGCCACCAAAGAGAAGTTTCGTCTCGTTACACAGATGTCTGCACTTTCAAATGGTTGAAAACAATCATGCAAAGGATGAAGGAGTCTCTCGTTGTGCCTGTGTTTAGAGAAGCTCCAATTCCTGACAGTCACTAAGCTTTCTGAGCCAGCTCATCCAAGGCTGAGCACTAAACTCGCTGGGTGGATCCATGAAGGTAAATCTGTATCACAACTCCAAGGGAAACTTCCTCACTCTTTACCCATAAAACCAAACAGGTGCTTTATTTTGTGTGCCTGTGAGAATGGACACAATATACCCACCCACATGCAGGAGCCCGGAATCAAGGATGATGCCACGATAACAACCTGCTGTTTGTATTCCCTACCACTTCACAGCAGTGCCAAAACAGACTGGAAGAACAAACAGCCCGTTTGCTGGCACTGCCATCAGGCGACAGCAAAAGCTCTGTTGATCTCTTGTTCTTGATTTAATGTGCTATGAAATAACGACAGAGCTTCCGACAGTATCGATTCAAATTACACTACAATTAACTTCCTTCCTTACAAAAGCCAGATTTATTAGCTGCCAAAAAACAACAATAAAATCTGCTTATTAATGGAGTAACACACAAGTTTAAGTATAATCATTCTTTGATGTACTACTTGACAGCAAATCTCAGCAGAATTAAGATCCTGGTTCATTAAAAAAAGCACAACTAAGCACACAAATATATATTTATTGGATTTCTATGCATTTTCTCTAAATTATGCTCATGTCTTGGCACTGCTTTATGAAGAAGGACCGGTTGTGCCCAATGCCAGCTGAAGAAGAATATGCCCTACTATTGATCTAAATTGGACAAAGCCCATCTCTTACATGAGACTTTTCTAAAGCCAATTTCCCTCTTTCACACATCAGCGATGACCCCAAGACCTGCATTTCTCCAGGACAATGCTTGTTTCATTGACCGAAAGTTAACCCATTACACAGGATAAGACATAATACATTAGTTGCTCTACCAATCCACAACTTCACCAAGCACAGGGTCTCTCCTTTGAAAACTGTCTGCAATGTGGCTTATGATTTAGAAGCTACACCTTTTCATTCACAATTCAGCAGAGGAAAGGACTCTGCATGTCCAGTGACTTGTAGAGGAGCTTAACACTACAAGCACTGTGGACAGGTTATCCCAAGGGATCCATTATGCTACAGGTGCCCACTGAAAATGGAAAGCAAAACACAGAGCCCAATTCTGCACTCAGAAGTCCCACCTAAGTGACTGAGTCCCAAAGTGCTTTAATCTCTGCCCAGAGAGGCCACATCCTGCCACTGGCATTCACTTCAGTGCTTCAGGAGCAGTAACACAGGCAAGGTGTGTGGCTGGTGGAGCAGAGCGATAGGCAACATCCTCTTTCCAGCCTTGCTCTTTGAGTTGGTTGTGTCTCCTTGGCATGGACAACACCTAACATTCAGCAGAGACACGACTCCGCCACAGGCACGTGCTGTTACAGGTTCTCAGCACCCAAGAGCATTTCTCTTCTTGTACATAGCAAAGGTGACCTCAGGGCATGCAAGAACAGTGCCTTGTAAAACACAGGCCTGATTCTGGTGAAGAGATAAGTAGACCCTAATAAATATAAGTGCTTCAGAGATGAATGCAACTGTGACCTCAGTGGCACGTCTGTACTTGAGAGTAAGAACACTGCTGCGGGTACCCAGAAGAGCAGTAGAGATACAGTTAGCCGGATATTTGACAAATCACTCAGCCCTTAACAATGTAAGATAAAAAGGAGGAAAAGGTCTGTCAGGTAATTTATTTTTTTTCTACAGAGTAGAAGCAACACAAACAATATCTGCTCAGGTTAGAGTCCTGTCTGCTGTGACACAATTAAAATCTCCAACAATGAGACAAGATACTCGGCTCCCGTCCTGCACACAGAGATGAAAAACAAGAGCAGGCAACAACTGAAAAAGAGCTTATTTCTCAATTACTCATTAACTGAAGAGCCTATAAACACCATCTCTGTGCCAGACCTCAGCAGAGCACACTTCTGAGGGATGAGGAGTATTTGCTCAGCTGCTCCTATCAAATCAACCTTTCTCACAATCAGCTGCTACCACAGCTTGCCATAATCCCAGACCCCAAGAGGAAAGCCACCCTACAGAGGGGCTCTCTTCGTTGTCTGTAAAGGCAGCAAGTCTTTCTGACCAGCACATATCCATCTAGAAATCTTCTCTGCTCCCCTTGTGGCAGAACGTAGCAAGAATTGCCATGGTTTGGGCTTTACCCACTGGCAGTAAAAAGAACCTTAAATAGCCATTTTTCAACACAGGCTGCAGGCTGTTCTTTCACAGAACAAAGCAAAGAAACAGCACAGCTTAAGGCTCTCACAAAAACGAGCCAAAGACAATGTGTATGCCGAGTTTGAATTTCCTGGAGGTGGAACTGTAAATTTCTCTTATCAACAGGAACGAGGACTTCTCATTAGTCATCAGGACCCTTATTAAACAGAATCAGTTCTTTGTATCTCAAGCTGCTCCCAGTGGGCGAGCAGTCCTGCTGCATCTCATCCCTGCTTTGGGAATCACAAGCAGTCTGCTGGCAGAGGGTGATTGGTATCCAGGACTTTGCTGTCTGGCTCAATTTAAGACACTGACACATAGTAAACCCTTTTGTTTCCTCCACTATATGTTCAAATGCAGAGAGGGATAGAGGAAAGGCCAGCTGTCAGGTGCCACCAAGTCTTTCAAGATTTTAATTCAGGGTCTCCCTCCCTAAAAAGGGTTGGAAGCTTCAAGATGACTTTGGTGTCAGATGTACCTTAATGCTGTCCACCTGCTGCCAAAGCAGGTCCAACCCTTCCTGCCCCAATGAGAGGAAGCCAGAAGGAATTGATTCTCACCCTCTCACTGGGGTTCTTGCCTGGGACAGGGGAGAACTAACGAGTACTTGAAGTCAAAGAGCCTCCACAGGAAACACTGAGGCTCACTCATGGTAACTCAACTCTGGTTATGGCACCTTCTGGAAATGAGAAGGGGATGGGACTGGGTTTTCCATTCCACCTCAGCCAGAGAATCTCAAAGGAGTCCTCCACTACACGACACAGGCTGCCCTTTTTTCCATTTTCCTCACCTTTCTCAGAATAAACTGCCTATGACTCATCAGCCCCCAACTCCAAAATCATTCATTGCTTTAAATCTCAAATCAGGCCAGTCATCTACTTGATGGCCTGTGAAGGCTGTGCTATTAAATCCCTCTCCCTTTCCCAGGACTCACTCCTAGCAAGTTGAGTTGGGTGTTGACTTGGCAGCCTGATTCTCCCCAGACTGTGGTGAGCTTCTGCTGCCTTTTCATACAGACAGTCTGATATTTACTGCTGTCTTCCTTCACGATACAAGCCCTGCACTCACGTTCTCGGGTCGAACTCCATATGCAAACAGGCCTTTCCTGTGGCTGCTGGCTGCTAAACTGGTGGCCCTGGCCTGAATCCAGGTCTCTGTTTCTGTGCAGTGCCAGCCATTCAAGGCTCCTGGAAGCCTGCAAAGCACTGCCCCTCCGCCGTGCTGGCCTCAAATCAAATGGAAGAATAAATCAGCAGCCCCATTACTGCCCTAAGCACACACCTGCTGACACTTCACGCAGCTGGAATTGCAATGGGAAAGCGAAGTGTAACATCAGGAAAGCCAATTTAATTAAAAGCAGCAAACATAACAGGATGTGGAGCACTGAAGTAGCCACCACCATGCAACACAGCTGGTGTCTATAGTCTGGGGGGGTGTTCCCAGCCTCTTGTACACACATTTGATAAAATAAGTGCCCTTCAAGCTGTCTGAGCAACAGCAAGAGAAAAACACTCTCAATGCTTTCATCTGAAACATTTTGCAGGTTCTTGATTATTACTATGGACTGACCACCAAGAACGTAAGGGCTTACATTCAAACCCCAGATGAATATGACTGTGTGATAAATACAACAAAACTTTATCTGCAAAGTGAGAGAGGCATGTGGAAATGCAAAAGAAACTTATTTCAAAACCCATGAAAAACCACAAACAGAACATAGTCAGTATTCTCCACAATAAGAAAAATAATTGACTCTTCCCGTGCAGGGCAGGAACATGTTTTAAACATGAAGAATGTTACCAAGCATTCATTTATTAGGTTTACAGTAATGGTCTTCTACTAATTCCAACTGAAAAATTAAACAGATTTAATCAACATAAATGTGCACGCGTGCTGTACAGTTGTCTGGCTGTATGCAGTAAACTAATTTCTGTGGCAAAAACACATTAGTCTAAAAATACAGCTGTCTACTATATGCAGTAAACTAATTTCTATGGCAGAAACATATCAGCCTAAAAATACAGCACTTCCACCTGCACATGCTTTCAACATTGATTCAGGTCCTGCTTTGGATAAGAATTAGCTATTACAAGATGGCATTCCCCCGGGTTCATTCTATTCTTCACATAATTACCAACAGCAATGGTTAACATTTTCCTCCAGAGAAAACGTCCCTGTTCCCACCTGGAGGTCTTTCACAGGGTAGCACACCTTTGAGAAGGCAAAACACACTTAGCCAAGGAACCCGTGGCTGAGCTCCAATGCAAAAAGTCAGCAGCCAGGAGGTGCAAGCAGGTACAGGCTACCAAGGAGATGCTGAGGAATCATCACATACACAAGTAGGTGTGATGTTAGGAAAGACAAACCTCGCCTCCAACTGGTAGCTGCAAGGGACACCAAAAGCCCGGCGAGAAGAGCTCCTACCACTGCAGTGGCAGTGGATGGTACTCGTGGATGAGACAGAGAGCAGTAGATGTCGTTTACCTCAAGCTCAGAAGGGCTTTCCACACTGACCCCCTCAATATTCTTGTACCCAAGTTCAGACCTTACAGTCTGGACAGGCAGACAGCTGGCTAAGTGGGTTGGAAAACAAACAAAAAAACCCAAAACAAAACACAAACTAAAAAAAACAACCCCTCAAAAAAACCCCAAAAAAACAAACAAACCAAAACGAAAAAGCCCTGGTTGGATGGTGAGGCTCGGAGGGCAGTGGACAATGGGTCACACACTCTCCCTAGAGAGTATGGAATAATTGCTGGTAATACCACAGGTCTGGATCTGTCCTCTTGACAAGCACGTTGCTGGAGTTGATGAGGGGGTACTCTCACCCAGTTTGGAGACTGCACCAAACTGGGGATCACTCAATGAGCACACGAGCAGGGCTGCCACTCAAAGATCTAGACTGGTCAGAGGAATGTACTTACAAGGAACCTTGTGAAATGGAACAGAAAGAAATGAAAAGTCTTTCCTGTGCAGAGAACAAACACCTTGCTTGCCGTGGAGCAGCTCCGCTGAGAAGGCACCAGGGGTCACGGTAGACAGCAAGTCACCAGCAGCCAGCACTGTACCAGGGGCCAGCACCCTGGGCTGGCCAGTGGATCGAGGCAAGGAACTATTATCTTTCACTCAGCACTTGTTGGACCATATCTAAAATACCTCATTTGGTTTTGGCATCCCCAGAAAAAAGAATAAAACCGATAAACTGGAACAAGCTCAGCAAAGGGCCACCAAGATAGACCTAACTAGTTAAAGTCCTGAACCATCTGGTCTTGACCCTGCTCTGAGCAGGTGGTTGGACTGGATGTCTCCTGAGAACCTTCCCACTGAAGTTATCCTCTGTTTCCTAATCTTCTAATCTGTTTTCCTCACTACTTCCCTTAGAATACCACATTTTAAAAAATTTAACGCACAACAATACAACAGGTTGAGCTGAAATAATGTTAACTCCATACTGGACAGCATCAAAACTCTTAAGTCAATCACCCTGTGGGTGATCACTGAGCCAGTGACATCAGCCACGATATTTCTATCGCTGTGGACAATGCTTACCACTCATCCTCAAAAACATTTGTGCTGCTTTATAAACATGCCACAAAGCCTGGTAAGAAGAAGATTAGAAGCATGCAGGTTCTAGCATCTGGAATTAATCACCTCATTAAAAGCCCCAGTGTGATGGTAGCTAACAAATGGCTTTCACTTCAGAGCTGGATTCGATGATCCCTGTGGATCCCTTCCAACCCAGAATATCCTGTGATTCTGACTCAACTGAAGGAAAAATAAACAGAAAAGACCTGGGGGATTCATCAATCATAACAGGGAACATCCTTGACCCTGCAACGAAGGGGACATTCACAATCATTGTAATCAAACTACTCCTCATCAGCAACATGTGAGGCAGCCTTCCCTCTCCTATTCGTTCCCAGTTCAGAACTGTGGAAAACAACTGGAGCACCTTAAGTGCCGCTGGCATCTGCATCACAGAGGAGGTGGGTCTGCAATCCAAAGCATTCACTATGTTACCATTCACATTATTGCCATGAGAGAGAAGTATCTTGACCATTTCTTCTGTCAACCAGGAGCACATCTAGAATAAGGCTGAGCTGGCTTACTGAAGTGAGAGCAGGATGAGGATCCTTGCAGAGCACCAGTCAAGTCTCTAGAGACAGCTTTAATTCTAAATTGCTTTCTGTGGATCCACACAAAGAGATGTATGATCTAATTCTTCAAGAAAAGTCAAGAATAACTCGGGTCCCTGCTTTTCCAACGGATAACAATGAGACTCCAATGACTAATTCCTTTCTCCGCTTTTTATTTGTGTACTTACTTTTCTAGGCCATAGAAATAAATATTTTGCTGAAGCAGGAGGAAAGTAGCTAACTGGAAACAATGCATTGTGATGCAGGCAACTAGGACGTGGAGACATTTTTACTTTGGTGAGTGAAGTAAGTTAACAGCAGACTTGGAAATTCTCTGTATTAACAGTAGAAGACTGATGTATGTCTCTCAAATTCCTGGTAAGCTTTCCATGTTCATTTCTGCTCTGAATAACCTGAATCTTATTCACACAGGAGAGGGAGAAAAGTTTGGAAAATTATCAATTCCTCAGTCTAGCCTTAAGAAATTGAACTATATTTGCAAGAAGCATGTTTGAATTAAACTAAAGCTTACTCATGATATATGAAGGACAGAACAATTATGCCGAGTGGAAAAATAACTTTTAAAAGCAACTAATACCATTAAATATTTGGACAGAAAGATGCATCATTAGTTCTGTAACTGAGATCTTCAACAATGGCCCCAGCTGTTAAGACAAAAAGCATAACCAACATGTTTTAAGAAAGTTTTGAGCAACATCTCTAACAGATTTTTCCTTTTAAAATAATTACACTGGAATACAGATTGAATACAAAACTGGAAAAAAACTGGAGATCCAAAAGAGAAGCAGTCATATCACCGCAAGTTTTACACCACCACACCCTCAGCCCCACACCTAGCTGAATTTCCAAGAACACTTATTTTGGTACACTGATTTCTTATCCCGTGTTCCTCCTGCTTAGCAGACACATTCTTATCTCTGTCTTTGGATGGCTGAAATAGAGCCTTTACAGGAAAGATTAATTCAGCTATCTTGCCTTTAAGCTTCTGATAAAAGCAAGACACCATTTCCTGGTCCACCAGATTTCTATTACTCTGGGTAATTCAGAGAGAGGCACCTTCCAGGAGGATGTGCCTACCCAGAAGCGATAAGGCCGGTCCAGGGATACCTCAGTCCCAGCTCTCCACACTGCGTTTGTGAACAGACGTGGGACTTGGCATTTGTGAGCTGACATGCCAACCTTTTCAATACAATACAAACTGTCTCCATGAGAGATGCTACATAGTGCCAGCACAGGCCTGAAGTCACAGGGGAATCATTAAAAAGGACTTCACTGCTGTGTTTCCTAAGTCTCCAAAGACAGTCTGAAGACCAAAGGACATACTACATATGTCAACTGGATATTAAAAAACATTCTATCAGAAAACCAGTGATGGAAAGGAACGGAATCAATTGCAAAAATCAGTTAACTAAATATATCTGCTTCCTATGGACTGTTGCTACAGAAATTGGAGAATAAAATACAACCTGTTTCACTACAGCACATCCCAGACCTAGATTTGCACAGAGGAGGCACTCTCAGGATAATGTTACATATTATGCCTTTAGATGATTTAACATCTAACCATATGCTAATGGAGACGATGCTATTCATGCCTCCTCCCCCACAATATGCAGAATACTCCCTTCCTCCCATTTCACCAGCGTTTGCCAAAAACTGTACCAAGCTGATTCAACACTGATTCAAATGTGTTAAAATGAACAACTTTCTGTGGGATTAGCAAATTGAATTAAGCCAGTGAAGGGTCAAACAAGTGCTGCAGCAACGGGCCTTCACCCTAAGATACTGAGATTGGTGGTGTGCCTCTCCTGCACCATACAGGTGTGAAAAGACAGCCCAGGTAGGAAGCAGCTGGGAATCCTAGACAACAGAAACTGCATAAATAACAAAGTAGGAAACCCCAGGCATCAAAGACATGAAGGACCTTCCCACTGTTTTGATAATGCCCCCTTTAAACCTACTGGGCTCCTGTGCTTTCAAATACCCTCTGTCCTCTCCTTCCCACGTTCTTTCACTTGTCACACATTACCCACCCTCTGAGCTTCACCATACCCAAATCCTTATTGTCCTTCCTTAGTATTTCTTCTTTCCCACTAAAACTCATAATCACAACAACAACAGCAGCGATAAGGGGACACTCAGCACCACCTAAACAATCACCGAGTGCACACATCCCACTCCTTCCCCCTTCCTTTTTCCATTCATTTACACTGTTCAAGGAGATTGGCCATCCCTACACTCTCATGCAATGATCGAGATGATGTGGTGCTGCAGTAACTACCACAAACACACACAACGACTAGGAAGAGTCTTCTGATCTACCTCCCATTGTCAATATACAACAGGACTTTTTCTTTAGCCCTTCCTTTTGCAGGACTCTGTGTATTTACCTGAGGCACAAAGAGTCTGAACTAACACCCCATATCCAAATATTGCCAAGGGAGACAAGCACTGGCTGTGAAAGCATGTGGGCAGAAATGTAAGCAGAACGCCAAGGTGACGATGAACAACACACTCCTGAATGTCAAGGTACAGTGGGATTTTCATCATTTCATAACAGCCCAGCTTCTTTCCCACATTGCAGCAAAACAGAATAAAACGTAGGTGGAACCAAAGTCCTGTTGTTATTAGCATGCAAAGAAAATTCTCTTATTTAAATTCCCCCATCTGTTCTGGCCAACCATTTATGAGTAATTCTCAACATTTCAGTCACTTGAAAAAAAACAGACAGTGAGTTCTAGGCACAAACACTTCCTAAGCAGTGAATATCCAGGATCAGAGATGATTAAATCATACAGTGTTTCATTCTTTCAGTGAGCTTTGTTTCTTGCCTGGCTTTCTTGCTGCTTTTTGTCTCTTAGCATGTCTCTCCCATTTCTGGCAGATGAAGAGGAGGTGGAAAAGAAAAGGGAGGAAAGTCCTTGGGTAGCATAAGGATTACAGCATTTTCCAATCCTTCAGCAAGGAAGAGCTGGCTCAGGAAACAGATAATCTAGTGCTGCTACCTACTCTTCCACCCCACTTTATTTTTATTATTTTAAACTCATGTTTACAAGTGTTTGCAATTACAAAGTTATACAACCCCGGGACAAAGTTTACTACATTTATCCCCTTTCTGCCCTCAAATAACATGGAACATACCTCCCACCCACACATTTCCTCCACGATTTTGTTCTGCTGGGGGCAATATGAAACAGAAAACTGCAATTCAGAGACATCCTCCATCATACACCTACAGGTCATTTACATTTGGTTCACAACCAAGCCTGATGTAGATGTGGATGCCACTCATCAAAAGGAGAGTTATGCCACAGATAACAAATCACCTCAACTCCCTAAATTAAACAACAGCATTAGCAGAGGGACAAAGTTACTTTCAAAGCATTCTCGGTATCCTGTCTGGTTAGTTGTCCTTGTTCAAAACAAAGGGAGAACTGTCCTCACACAGCTCTCCTTATGTTTCCTTTCAGTGTTCTGAAATAAGAGCTGTTTAAGAACCTGAGTTTTGTTTTCAGTTGGAAAGGTCGCCTGGGGCGTGTGGCAAAATGAGTCTGTGCACTTTTCTTAACAAGGAGAAAGGGATGGGTCACAGTGAAAGTTTACTGCATCTTCATTTTGAAATTAGAAGTCTCACAGAAGTTGTGGAAAAGGTACAATTAGTGAAAGAACAGCATTCTAAGAGCCTGCAGAATTTAATTCTCTCTTGAACAAGAAAAGCCATGACTACTTACATATAATATGTAGGATATAATCCTTCAAAGTACCAGCAATGCTTTTTGGCCTCTGTACACTACAAAGAAAGGAAAAATATGGTATTAATATTTGCACAGAATAACGTACAATTATAAACAGAAGCTTAGAGTATTTATAAATACTGTGACTCTGAGCAGTTAGGAAAGGTTTCTATTCCCAAAGATTTCCCAATGCTCATACGCACAGCGACTGGGAAGTTGGTCCATGTAAATGGCAGGGTGTCCTGCCAGGGTTCAGATCCCTCACGCAGGGCTTTGTCTGGGGGGCCCCACAGGTCCCCACGGTTCACAAAGTCAGTACATTTGGCACAGGGTCCAGTGTTCCCTGGCAGAACTGCTGCCTTCAAAGACCACAGACAACATAAGAGCACGTACAGTCACTTGAGAGACACCCAAGGCACAGGCAGTATGATGACACAATGCTTACGACTGCACAGCAAATACAATAATTGCAGGGAATTATTCATCTTCCTGGAAGCGTCTGGCACGCGAAGCCGGGCTCGGAAAGGAGCAGGACGCAGAACCATCTACCCCATCTCCTCTTCCTACAGCGTGCAAGTATCTCAAGCGTTCATTAAAGCATCGGGGAAAGGAAGCTGCTTTCTGCAGCCCGGGGGTATTGTTCCCTTCTGCGGATTGTCAGCATCCCCTTGTTAAAGGATGGCGACAGGCACTTTCCCAGCGTGTGTGCAACGCGGGAAGCACACGTTGTTACGGGCGCTGCCAGAGCGCAGGCGGCAGCTCGCAACAATAGCGGCGCTTCCTAAAGCAAACCAGATGTCGAGCCCAGACTCTCCACACGGAGTACAAAGTCTGTCCGCGCGTCCCGCTGACACCGCTGGCACCAAATGCCATCTTCGCCGCAGACGCGGCCCCGGGAGCGGCACCACAAGTTGCATCCCCCCACGGCACCGGGGCAGGGCGTCGTGGAACACCCACCAGAGAGCAGGGAGGACTATCCTGCTGAGGTTCCAGCGATGATTCCCCGTGCTGCTCACACCCGACACCCAATGTTGGGGAGCGCTCGGCGCGCCGGCGGCGCTGGGATCATCCTTCATGCTCACTTGGCAGCTCACCTTTACATAATAGCTCCTATTAGTTTATTAGTCTCCCCGAGTCCCAGAATACTAAATGAATCCAGTTAAGACAAAGACAAAGTGTTTTTAGATCCCTGACTCTCACTCCTCATGAATAAAAAAGGCTGCAAGCTCTTTAATGAGCATCTGATGAGCTAAATCACAGACAGATCAATTACAACCCATGAAGACAAACTGCTATGGATTAAATTGTTAAAAGTGGTACAGGAGATGGGGGGAGGAGGAGAAGATGCTTTTGATGCATGTGATCAGGTCTTTTTCCACTAATAAAATGGGGTCACACCAGTCTTCAAGATGAAGTTTTAGCTTCTTCTGAAAGGACCAGAGCTTTTTCCTCAGAATAAACAGAGCAGAAGCCTTGTTCCCCTCTCAAATTCATGCCACGGTCCAAGCAGTACATTCAGGAGGGCTCCATAGTTTCTGCTGGAGCAAGCAGTGCTCAAAGATCCATCTCTGCATTTGCCCTATTTCCCCTTCCACCCTCTCTCCTTCAAAGCTTCCAACTTTTTAACCTTTTCTTCCAAATATTTTCACCAGCTGGCTGTTCTCTCACACTCTAAAATCAGAAATATATCAAGTTTCTCTCCATTACACCCTGCAAACATATATGCACTGTAACCCCAGCAAGGCATGCTGCAAAAATCAGTGAAAAACACTTTGGCTCTTCACCTTTGAAGGCTGCAGATCAGCAGGCATTGGCTAAAAACCCAGTGCCTGCAGGTCCACCCCTTGGGAAGCCTCATTGCAGAGCACAGCTCGGGGTGTAGGCTCTTAAATGTTTTTCCTTCCTGTTCCTCGGTCCATATGAGTCACCATTTACCTCAACAACCTCAAAGCCTTTGTCAGTCTCAAGCATTTCAATTGATGTTTTCCCAGCAATGTTTCTGAGCACGTGGAGCCTGCATACCCTTTACGAGTGTAAAGCAGACATTTATATTCAGCAGTCTTCCCCATATTTTAATCGGCTTTACAAGTTGGAAAGATTCCTCCTTCCAACATCTCCCAAGCTGTGGGACTTCAGTTGCTGCCCCTAAACAATTCTCTTTTTCAGACCGCTGTCCCAAGAAAGGCTCCAGCCTGGGGTAGTTCCTCCTACTTTACAGAGCTCAGATCCCTGCACTAAACATCCTTTGGTGCTTAGATTTGCTTTTATATTGGCTCTGGAAGATCAGGCACCAATCCCAATTCCACCTTTTTTTAGTATCACAGTGCTATGAATACTGTTCAGCTCTCCTACACGGGAATCAGGCAAAAAACCCCAAACAAGTGGCCCTCAAACGTGAGCAGCAGAGCCAAATCTGACACACGTGACCAGCCAAACAGATTTATGTGCACGGGGTGACCCTCGGCCCCCACTCAGCTGAACTCCCACTGATCTCCATGGCAACTTTACTCCAGGAAAGCCTGGCATAAGGCAGGCGGCTCCAACCACTGCCTCTGCTGACGGCTAGCAGACCTCAGAGGAATTTGCTGCTAAGAATAAGAGGAGAACGTCACTGCCTCGAAGGATTTGAGCGTGTTTAGCACTCAGGTACCAGAGAGATGAACGGGGTAGTCAGGGCACGGATTAGTTTTCCCCATCCCACACGCACCCTCTGAGCATGGCTATGGTAATCCGCCTCTTGCCGAGGTCCAAATTATTCTTCTGAGGGGTACTGGCCTCGTAGCTAAGCTGCTGCAGAGCCATACAAGAGTGAGAGGAGACATACACCATCAGCATCAGGCTCTCAGCCTTTGGAGCGTCATGTCCTTGCAGTTGTTTGAGACTATTAAACCCTCAAGAAACCACAGCTCGCAGTCCCCAAAAGAGATACCGAGGGAACAGCAGTTATATTACTGCAATACAACGGGACCTCAGATATCAGGGTCGGTGCTCACTCTGCTAGCTCCAGTACCAAGTCAGAGCTTCTCACAAGCATTCAGTCCTGTATTTAAATGCCATTAACCCATTCACCAATAGCAAAAAAGTGTTTATGGTCTTTAAATTAAGCCCTGTTGATACCTTCAACTTTTCTAGGCAAAGGGTTCTGCATATTTTGCTCATAAAATTCTTCCATGTCCTTTAGCAATTTGGCACAGTTATAAAATATAAACACAAGAGTACATTCATATTTTAAATAAATGATGCAGGTCTAATTGGGTGTGCATATGTATTCTCTAGAGAATTAATGGTATGTGAATTAGCCAGATGTTTGAATATATTCCTTAAGTTTGTACGTTTGGAAGGAGAAAAAACACAAACCTTGGTTTTTTGTTTGTTTGGTTTTAAATAAATCAGCATTCTCTTGTAGCCTGTTTTCTTTACAAGGCTGCAGCAATGCAAGTTGCAAGCTGTCCTTTCCTATGGCCTCTAAATTATTTCAGATTTCCTCTAAGAAAGGGAACGTGCTTCCTGCCACAGATTGAAACTGCAAATGCTACTGCTGCTAGTAAGAACAACGAGAAATAGGAGTTACTAAAACATTAACCAAAGACTGGTTTTGATCACAGCACGAAATAAAGAACACAAGTGCACGTGTGTGCACGTGGTGTGGGAGATGCCAGAGCAGGCAGCCTGCTCCCTGAATGCTGCATGGTGCTCCAGTGATCATTAGTTATGCTGGGCAGGATTTACAGAAATACTGTATCTAGCAGGAATACCCTCCACACTGCACATTGTTATCTCTCAGTCCGCACAAGAACAAAAAGAAAATAGCTCTGATCAATTAATTCCGCCTTGCGATCGAGAGAGCAGGGAATTCGCACCTAGTGCTTTTCCTGGAGGCTTGAAATTGGATAACAAAAAAGTAAAAGCAATCAAAAGCCCACATGCAGATCGTAAATACTTCCCAGCATGAGCAGAGTCCATTGTCGTGATGGGTACCAATGGAACAGCAGCCTGCCGTGCACAGCCGCGTTTGGGGAGCGCAGGGGAGGGCGACTGCTCCCTGTGCCCTGAAGGGACATTCACAGCGAGTCTGTGACACCTGCTCAGAGCCAGACCCTCAGGAGGCACAGGCCTGCTATCGGCCACAAGGTCAATGACACCCCATCAGTTATCGGCAGCTGAGGGCCAGCCTCACTCTTTTCCATCACGCACTACAGTTTTAAGGCTCCAAATAGGTAGATTCGGAAGGGCAAAAGCAGGTATTTAACAGTGACCTGCTATACTGATATGATGGAAATAGCTCCTGGTATTCTGGGATGACCTGCTTAGAGGCTGTTACCTCCCACTTAGCTGGGAATATGCTATATGTAAGTAGGGTGCAAGTTGATCCAAATGTCATTCTTGTGGCTCTGCTGGGGTTAATACACAAAAGGACAGGAAGAAACAGAAGTACCTATGGCATGGAACAAGACCTTGCTGTTTCTGAGCATCACACAATCCTATTCCAACACAAGGCCAGAACTGTCTTCCACATAGCTAGAACAAACTCTTGAGGAAATGGGAAGGACAACATGTTTCTGACCACATGGCTCCACAGCACCTCAGAAACAAGTGTCTGTACCTCCTGCCTCTGTTACAGGAGGCCTCTTGCAAAACTCAGATCTTTCCCAGTTTTACTGGTCAGTGCATCTGGCAAACACTTGATGAGGCCCAGATGAAAGGATGGGAAAGTCTACAGTGCAACTCCAGACTGAACAAGCAGTTCCAGAAGGCACATTATTGGCAAGGAATCACAATGTTTTATGAAATCTGACCTTTGAAATTGCATCAGTTTTCAGAACACTAGCCCTTTCAGTGCCTAGACAAGAGCTGGATGCATCAGAATTCACCCCTCCTTCTTCCAGATTGATGCTAAGAGCTGAAGGTGAACGCAGCCCATCAGCGAAACTATTCTGAGAAACAGAGCTCATAAGCCAGCGATTGTTACCAGTGATTTCAACATACACTCATGGCACAAAAGACAGAAGCAACTCCTACTAAAACCCAAGATTATGTTAAGGCATTTTTATTTCCTGAGTTAATGAGGAAACAGCAAGAAACTCTTGTATAAAAGGATGCCTATCCTTTACCAAGCCTTCCCCCCAATGTAACAATAAGCAGTACAAATACTACTTCAGTTATACACCTGTTTCATCAACATTACAAAGTCATATAACTCACAGTAGAAAGAATCATTTTCATATATTTCATAAGGAATTGGTTTTGGTTAGACTTTTTGGCTGTTCTCTAAGAAAGAAAGGAATATTTCTCATATAGGATTTTAAAAGAAATTACGTTTCCACCTTGAATTAATCAGAGTGCATTTTGTAACACTAAAAAAATTTCAGCCCAAGCAGCTAATTCTTATTATTTCTTGTGCTGCTCAGAGCATATGCATTAATCACCATATTTTTATTTAGAATTAATGTGGGTTTAGCATTATATAGCTTCCCATCACAAAGCATTATTTCACATTTAGATCCATCAACCTTTCCCGCAGAAGGAATACAAATATCCCTTGTGTGCAATTTCATTTCAGGAACCTGACTCATTTATTTCTTTTCTTTTTTCTTTTTTTTTCCATTATGCAGCAAATTGCAAACACACTTCAGTCCTAGAACAATACAATTTCAATTGAATAAAATTCTTTCACCCGTATCCAAGGGAAGGAGGGGAAAAGGAAGAAATAAGAGGCAAAGCAAGGATGCTCATTTTTCAGAGCCCAGGGCAGGGGGGATGCAGGAGGGATGCGGGAGGTCCCCGGCGCGCTCTCAGCACCGCGGACAGCTCCGGAGCAATAACCCGTGTGTGTAAAACCTCACCCAGCACCTCGCTCACCCGCAGCTCTCCTTCAGCTCTCTGCACTCGCACCTACTAATTATCTCTTCGCGCGTGTGAGCGCTAATAGGAGAAATTAATACGCACGACTATCACAGAATGACAGAATATCTCAACTTGGAAGGGCCCAATAAGGATCGTTCAGTCCAAGGCTCTGTTCCTCACAGGACTACCTAACACTAAACCATACGGCCAAGAGCATCATCCAGATGCTCCTTGATCTCTGTCAGCCTTGGTGCCGTGACCACCCTCTGAGGAGGCTGTTCCAGTGACCAATGACCCCTCTCAGCGAAGAACCTTTTCATGTCCATTCTGAACTTCCCCTGCACAGCTTTATTCCATCTCCTCATGTCTTACTGCTGGTCATGAGAGAGAGATCAGCACCTTCCCAGCCACTACCCCTCCTGAGGAAGTTTTAGACTTAAATGAGATCACCCTTCAACGTTCTTTTCTCCAGGCTCAGCAAACCAAGTGACCTCAGTAGCTCCTCCTAAGTCTTGCCCCTCAAGGCCTTTCTCATCCTTCTCTTGACACACTCCAGTAATTTTATGTCCTCCTTATAACTGTAGTGCCCAAAACTGCACACAGGACTCAAGGTGAAGCCACACCAATGCAAAGCAGAGCAGGGATAATATAACCTCCCTGGACTGGCTTGATACGTCCAGGACACAGTTGGCCCTTTTGGCTTCCAGGGCGTACTGTAGACTCATATTCAACTTGCCATCAACTCAAACCACCACTGACTCCCTTGGATTGAACAACTGTTTGGAAAGCATAGCTCTGATAGTTGTCATAGTTATGTGAGATATCCAGCTCAGACCCAAATCAGAATGCCAAGCCAGATGCTCATGAAAATGCCAAGAGACCCTCAGCACCAGAGAAGCTTAGGAGTTGTTTTACCTTCTTATTTCTGCACACAAAAACTCAGCAACATTTGCACAAACATAAAAGCTGAGGCAGTGGAGGAGCAATTAAACCCGGGAATTGACCTTACCCTGAAAGTTCTGGTGTCAGACCTGCAGGAAAGTAGGAGGTATAACACACATTGAATGCATTTTCACCCAAGAAAAGCAAGAGAGACTCAGCATTTCACTGCACTCTCCGCAGCTCCAAGGGGGTAGGTGGCAGACTTTTCTGTTCCAGCTGCAAGGAAACAGATGGACCATTTTTGCAATTTCACTGCCAAATGGTACTGGGTCAGGTTCCACAGCTCCAAAATTGAATTTAGCTTCTGCAATTATTCTGTTTCCTTTTATATGGGCATGAGAAAAAACCCAAGGTTACCATTATTTGCATTTTTTAACTACAAAACAAGTCATAAGTCACCTCATAAAACAGCCCATAACATAGGGAGCATGGGGGGAAGAGATAATTTGTTAGGAATTGAAAGGAAGACTATGCCAAGAGTGAGGACATTCACCATTTCCACTCTCAGTCTCCTTAAAAATGAAACAAAACTAATTGATTTTTTTCAGATAAAATTATTTGGTGATCTAATGGTTTTAATTTTAAGCCTCTAATGAACATTAATGAACTTTGAGTGCCATTATTAACATAGCCACCAAACTTGCTTTCCTTCGACTAAGAATTGGAAGCTTGGTTCATCTCCAGCCTTAACCCTGGGTGGACACTTGCTACTCAGAGAAACTGATGCTATCTAGAGTACTATTAAGGGCAAAGTCTAGATTTGGGTTTCCCCCATTTGTATCTAACCCCATGCCAGCATTCATTCCCTTTGGTCCATGCTGAACTGCCAAATTTGCCTCTTTGCTACACTCATTTCATTCTTCCACTTTCCCGTTCCAAGAATGAAAACAGCCTTTAAATTACCTAGCACTTAAATCCTCCAGGGCTGCCTTTCATCTCCCATAATAACAAAAGCAAAGCAAAGAAAGACTGAGCAAAAGAAGATGAATTGAGAACTCAATTTTCTTAGTCATTTGCGGCGCAGACAGGATCAAGGCACTTAACAGCATTATGTTACAGATGCCGGCTAGTTAAGCTACGACAGCCCGGCAAAGGCTGCAGGAAAACAGATTTCTTTGATGGTCACCAGGACACAGGGCAGCTGCTTTGGGAGTTCCCAGGCTTTGTTCTGTTGATGTTATGCATCCCTCATGCACTCATTTGTTCCACAGAGAGGGAGCAGGAGCTGACAGGACAGAGAGCAGCTGCATAATCACAGCAACTCTTGCTCCCCTCCCTAATGCCCTTATTTTTCATTCTTGACATTTAATCCAGGCATGCACACCTTCCTCAAGTCCTTCCTACGAGGATATATTGGAAAACAAAATATTTTTTTTTATTCAACCGAGTCTTTTCCCTTTTCAGTCTTCTGAGATATTTATTCCAAAACTGCAAATACTGGATCAAACCCCTTTATTCTTAGAAGCCCTGAAAACATCTGTAACACTGAAGGTAGCAACTCCTCAGTCTCAAAATAAAAAAAAAAAAATAAAAAATTAAAAAAGAGATGCAGAGTCCATGACCAATCATACACCCAGTGCAGGGAACAAAAGAAATCCATAATAACAAAGTATCATCTAAGAGCTGTTCCCCTGGAAGGTACAAAAGTTCAAGGCAAGTTCTCACCTTGAAGAGGTTATTCTAGAAACCCATCACATTTAGTGCTGGATTGTTTTTAGGAGCATCTGTTAATTTTAAATCAGATTACATGCATCATGTGTATATTAAATTAGCAAGCATCTGAACACAGTGGAGATTAAAGAGGTTACCTTGGAAACATTCTGATATTTGAAAACCAGCTTCTAAAAAATCCCTGGCAAGTCAGAATCCAGGCACTTCTTTGAACAGAAGCATCTACTTGAATGCTGTGCTGGGAAAAGCTTCATTCTTGGGCAACTCCCACCTGCTTAACAGTGAAGTCAGTGCTTACCTAGAGATACTTCCACTAACAGCCATCATTACTGTGCCCTTCGCATCCTCACGAGGCAACTCGACCTCTCAAGGGGAAAAGCACAGATGTGTAATTTACGCTACAGGTCCCCTCTGGTTTAATGACCAAACTGGCATGGAGAAACAATTCTAAAGGAAACCTCCACTCATTTGGACCAGCTACATTAGACTAATTACCTCGAAGTAAATGCCAAGACTTGGACAGTAACACAGCAAAGGTGAACGTGGTGTGGTCTGCAAGGCTGGCTCATTGAACAGGACTGTGGTACAACCATCTCCACGTTGCAGTCCAGAAAACCATTTGCTCTGGGACTCAGTTACAGAAATACTGGAAGGAGTTTATGAGTTTGGGTTCATCCAGACTAATAATCATGTTTTTCTATCCTTCTGTGCAGTCTATTAAAGTTCCGACTGATTGGCAGCAAACACATCTCTTTCTCAGGCCAAAACTCTCCTCAGAGAAAGAAAGAGCAGAAGAGTTGACTGCCTGTAATTTGTATTTGTTTAACAAGTCAATTGAAGCTTTCAGGGAGATGCTCTATCGTGGGCTTCAGGTAGGCTGAAACATCGATGCCTTTTAATTTAAACTAAGAACCTAAACTGACTCGTACTCAGACGGTCCAATACACTGCCACAGCAATAGCACAATTATTAAATTGCAGTCAGACAAACCCAACAGCTGTACCTCACAACTACTCATTTGAGCAGGAAGAAATACTAAGCATTTGCCCTTGGAGTATTTCCTGTTAAAGGACTAGAATAGCAAATAAACAGACAACCCTTTCAGACAAGTAACAATGCCTACTAATGGCAAAGCACTTTCCCAAATGAAGTAATTTCCTACATAAGACCTTAACATTTGCTTTTCTTTTACTAGGAAGCCTGAATACACCTAAACAATAATCTGCAACGTCCCAGATTGTCCAATTTCAAAATAACCACTAAGAATGTGACAAATCTCGTCATTTAAATCAAAAGCGTATGAGTTTTGGCATTTTTCTAAAAGGATAATTTCCTCAGTTTGAGTTATCACCTGAGTTTTTTCACATTCAAAATAGGTTCCTGGAAGGAGAAGAAGAAAAAGAAAGGCTCCAAAGTTGACTGTCTGGATAAAGGACACACATCACCATCAAATTCACATAACCTCTTTGGTTAGGTACAGAAGCCATGACTTGGCTCACACTTCCTTTCAGCCCTCAAAACACTCACTTCCCAACTTGATGAAGGACATGCTGGATGTGGGTAGTTTATTCCATGCATCCTCTCCTATTAAAACCAGTGCACACCCCTTGCTCAAACACCTGCCCATATACATGGATTTTCTTGGGACCCCATCAAGCTTTCAGCTATGTCTTAGTTATCACTCTTGTACCTCTAGCTACCAACTCTTGTGATCTGTGCTTCATCTGTTGTGACATTTTATATTCCTGCTTGCAAATGATGGATCATATTCGTGTGTTGGGAAGCTACTTGACAAGACAGAAAAAATTCAGGATGCTGCAATGGACTCTGCTCTTCCCTTTGACACAGACTGCACAGACATCAAAAGTCTCTATACTAAGGTTTTTTCCTCACAAAGAATATCTGAGGTTACCTCAGGGACATTCAGCAACTGAGAAGTGCAAGAGTGAGATGAGGCATAAATGAAACATTCGCTCTTCTTTAACACATGGTCTTACACTCCAAAAAAATCCCTGCCTAGAGGTATTGCTATGGATGGGTAATAGCATGAGATATGGCCATAAATGTTTAATTTATAAACCTAGCAGCTAGAAAATTATTCAACTAGATTGAAGGCACTGAGGATTTTAATAGTGCCTGCCCACACTAACAGATGGAAATAGCACCAGCAGCTCAGAGATGAGCACTGACACACTCCTATATTTTGGTCAGCGTTGATAATCTTGTATGAACTGAACTTTCGGAGAAAATTTAATCCCTGTGCATGCAGTGGGCAACTCCACAGATTTCAAGGGCATTGCTTCTGCTTTCACAGGATATGGCTTGGCTCTCTGCCCTTCTCTTCACAGGCCTGCCAGCTGCTCTTCCACAGGCTGGATTCATCTCCGAGGGGAAACAGCACTGCAGGAAAAGCACTAAAGCAGCATCACAGCTTCTACATTTTTCCAGGGCAGTTCTGTGCGGGCAAAGGACCCTTTAGACTGTAACCACAAACGTAAACTCACATATGGGAGAAAGAAATGGAATAGGAGCAGCAGGGCAGAGAAGTGAGAAAGGTGTGCCCAAGACAACAGGCAAAAGGAGGAGTGGAATAAAACCTGGGGCTCACTGGAATAAACAGCACTGACATGGAGTCACAGCCAAGGCTTCTTCCCAGACAGGCTCAGAGGTCAGACACCAACAGGATGACAGCCAAAGGAATCAACAGAGGTAGTCTCTGAATGACAGGCCACCATAGAGGAATTGCAAAGGGACAGCTCCACTGGCTTTGTCATTTTTACACCGCAGACAGATGGGGCACCTCCCCTCCATGAAAGGCAGCACTTCCAATTTTTCACCTACAGCCAGGTCTCATAGCAGGAGCCCTTTCTCACACAGAAGCATGACACCATGAATTAGCTAGAGCTCCTCATGCCAGCTCAGGGCAGAAATCTTGTTATCATCTTCCCACAGTGCAAGGCAAAAAAATAAACCCTTTGTGCGTGCTTAGCCTCTAATTTCAGAAAGAAAAGCCTGGCACCTCACCATGAGAGCCTGCTCACCTTTGGCTCACACTTGTTCTTATTCCTTTGCAATGGAAAGATAAAAACTTCCAATAGCTGAAGTGCAATGGTGCTAACCCATGCCAATAAAGCTATGTTTCTGTAAAGCAAAAGAAATCTTTGCTCCAGTTTAGAGACTCCCAAATCAGACACCAGATACTGGATAAAGTCTCAGTCCTTTAAATATGTGGATAGGACTCCATATACAAAGAAGATTCTACTACTATTCACAGTAGTGAAGGTAAGCACGTGCACAAATGTTAGGGAGGACAGGTCTAGCTTTGCCCTTAAAGTTTTAGTTTACTGAGTACAAACAGCAAACCGTCTCCTTTATTGATTTCCACTCAATTCCAGAAATAAACCAACCCATGTTCAGTGTTTTTAAAGGGATGGCTATGAATTCCCACAATGGCACACGTTTTTCTAAAGTTACGTGCAGCATAAGGAATTGATAGCTATCCATGAGTTAGGCCACATAAAAAGACAAAAGAATTGGACCACCTCTCTCTTTAGTTAAAGGAGAAAACCATTCTTGCTAAACTGCTTTCCAAATAAACAAACAACGCATTTATGCTGAGTTGCTACAGTGGCTCAATGACAAGGCTCCTAAGGAGTGCCTTCTTGAACTTTCAGACAGGATAATGCTTCAGCATGGGTTTCTTCACATTCTGCATTCACCAAGTGCTTAGTCAGAATATTAAAAAGCTTCCAGAGTAAGTGAAAACTTCATTTTCCCCTTCAGTGGCCCTTCCAGCTGTTTCGCCCTGCATTTCAAGCTTCAAGACAACATCCCAACTCCATGTGAGGGATATTCATTCCAGGTGCTCTAAAAGCACCAAGCAATGCTGTGATATTCATTCTCCCCCAGCATCATGTCCCCATGTCCCCCCTGCAGCCACCAAGCTGCCTGACACCGTGGGGGAAGGAGCAGCAAAGGACTCTGAATCCCTTTGGTATCAGGGCAAGGTGCCAATTCATGAATCCACACTGACCTTTCTTTTCAAAGCGTGGGCTCTGCCTTGTCATTCCTGAGAGACAATCATGCAATTTATGGGAGGAAATTCAAGTCACTGGAGTATTAACGATACTTAAGAAATCCCATTTTGCAATCATCCTCTAAAGCTTTCCTAGCTTGATTCTCGGGTCTCAGCCAAAGACCACTGAATGGAGCGGCTGCCATGGGTTTAGGCTTATGTCTCTGGCTAGGAGCATGAAACAGAAATAAAACAGAAATTGCTGCCAGAAATCTTCATGAAAGGCCAAGACAGGACATTTAAGGGAGAAGGCTAACTGTGGAAAGCACCATTACATCACTGTGTGCTGAGGTGCCACTAAAATCCCCAGAAAGTCATACCAGACTAAAGGGGCCACACCAAACAGACGGCTGCACAACCCTCAGCACTATTTCCTTTGTGGATGCCTTTGTTAGGCAGGGCCCTTTTTTAATTAAAAACAAAAAGTGAGCCTCTTGGGGGATCTATTTTCCTTTCCTCTTCTGACTTCAGCACAAACACACTAGAAAAATTATAGCCACAGTACAAATAAAAATAGCTGAAGAACTTGCAGCTGTTTTTAATTTCCCAAGTATTCGATGTTGCCCATTTAATGATGGAACAATATGCTCCAGTTTCAGTCCTGGCACAAGGCTATCTGAGCAGGAGGCAGATATTCCAGCTCATGTGAACGCCAAAGGCAAGTCAACGACTACAGCAAGCAGAGAAAGGGGAGGACAACATGATGTAGACCACTGGATGTCCACACCAAGCATTTTCTCCTGCTTTTTGTTTCTCATTTAACATTATTAGTCAACTTCCCAGCTGGCCATATCAGGCTCACAGACTTCCTAGCATGTTTAGCAGGAAAAAAAAAGTGTGCTTAATAAAAATTCATGAAGTGGAAAACATTTTTACAGCTGAAGAGCTGATTTTTTTCCTTCTATTTTAAGTACAGAGCATTTCTGGCGTGAAACACAGGGAGGTTTCACTTGCTTATCTCACTGAATAAACCAACTTGTCTATAGCCTAAATGAGCAGATTTCCCAACTTTTGTACAGAACAAAGTAATAAAGTACTTGGTATTTGTAGGAAACAGAAATGAAACAAAACAAGCCTCTTCAGCTTGGCAAGGAGAATCTAAAAACTAAAAGCACATCTAAATACTGAAACCACTTTGAATTCAGATGGAGCAGAAATGCTTTCTTAGCTACAACTCTTGAAGCTCTGCCTTCGGTTGCTAAGCTCCTTCTCATGCGTAGCCACTTACAAACTAGACTGAGCAGAATTAGAAGGGAGACAGTGCTTATAAATTCACACACAACAGCCACGAGAAGCAACCAAGTACAAAATTAAAATTAAGACTTTTGTACAGGAGTAAAATTCAAAGGCTCAGAAGTGACGGGGCAATTGGGAACCTGCTGATTATAATTGGAAAGACAGAACTTCTATCTTTATTTGGCTTCATTTGCCCCATTCCCATGCATAAAGACACAGTTAGAGGTCATAAAGCCAGAGCATTTAGGAGGTAATATCTAGTGAAAAAAATCCATTCTCCTCTTGTTAAGGGCCCACTGACAGGGCAAAATTTAAGACATGGTAAGGAACAGTTTTAAAGAGGGGGGGGAAAAGAAATATTAAAACAAGTCAAAGCCTGTAACATTGCCAAGAATCCTCTATTATGCTCAGATAGTTTTAATCTACTCAAGGAGAGGGAAAAAAAAGGCCCCAACAATGCAGCCTTGGCCCAACGATTGCAAGCAGTGCTATCCTTCCTTGCTGAAGCTCAACCCGACACTCAGCAGATCAGAGGCTCTGGCTTAGATCGCTCTACATAAATAAACGCCCTGCCAGTGTAACTGAAGTGGGGAAGAAAACGGGTCAGCTGGGTTGAACAGCAGACATAAATAATAGTTCTGCACACGGCCCCTTGCCTTCCTGAGGGTAAAGAATGGGATTAGTTCAAGCCCCAGGTGACCAACAATGCAGATGTGTTGAAGCCCACCGCTGCTGAGCGCCCAAAGGCGGGCAGTGCCAACAGCAAGCAGTGTGCTCCTGCCCTCAGGCTGAGGGTGGAGAAGAGCAACCACGTGGAGATGGGGCAAAGAAACAGCAAGAGTTGTGCAGGGCCTGCTGGAAACAGCTTGGTGTCCAGCTCTTCCTCAGGCTTCTGGGTTCTCCCTTGACCTCATCCTGCACCTAGAAGGTGTCTTGGGTCCTTCCTGCTCCCTTCCTCTTGCTGTTTAAGAGAGCAAAGCCGTATCCTTCTGCTGCCTACAGAGCCAACTCGTGATTCATGTTCGATAATCGTTCTGGCTGTCCACAGCCCACTGCCTGCATGCTTGTCTGCTCCTGTGACATATCAGGTGACATCCCAGGACAGTAAATACATGGAGGCATACAGGCACCTATCCAGCCAGGTGAAGACCTGCAGGTTACAGTGCCTGGTGCTAAAAGACAGGACCTTCGTTGTTTGAAACAGATGTGGCTGCTACTCAGCACTCTCAGACAGGGGCCATTTGGTGTATATTCTCTGACAATACATTATCTTCTCAACACGTTTCATTTTCTCTACAAAGAAAGAAACTAGACCCTAGAAGTGATTTCATCTAGCTTTTAAATTTAGTATTAGAGCTGCCAATAACACGAGCAACCACCTGTGCCACAGAGCCACTGCAGAACGAGGTAAAATGAGAGAAACAAGGAAACCTCATAAACCTCTAGAAACAGAGAATCACACACACCTGGCATCACAGCAATGCCTGTGCACACACTGCAACAAGAAGGTGATCTGTGGAATGGGTGAAACAAGACTCTGGTCATCGCTGAGCTCCAACAACCCACTTAATAGAGAGGTTTTGGAAAGAGAACTTAGCTGGTCTTACACCAATCTGAACAGACCCGACACATGCACAAGTAGTGCTTGTATGACAGATTGGGAACTTCTGCACCGGAGGATCTTCTCACATTTCAAGCCTAGTGTAGCCAGAAGCTTTCAGTGACACTTCAGGTCTTGCACTATCACGTAATGCTACTAAAGGGCTAACTATGTTTTCTTCTGAGTAGGGGGAGAGGGCAAGGGGTGGAACAGAAAAGAAAATGTGCCGTACCATATATTCTGTAGGGGAAAATCCAAAATGAAACCCTACATCGAGCATGACTGTGTCTGTGAGATGACTCCATGACTCGTTCCAAGCACATCCACATGGACTGCTCTTGGAACAGCACAATGTCCATTTCAATAAAAAAAGGGAAAGAAAACATCGCCAGGAGAAACCCTTCACTCTGAAACTGAAATCAGCACGGCTTTGCAGTGGTACACTGTTGAAATTCTTTACCTGTTTTTGTGTTGACTTTTTATAACTCTGTTCAAAGAGAATGAAATATCAAACTTTTTTGTCTGCAACCATCAGACTACAAAGCTCCCTGCTCATTCATTGAAGTAATCATAACCCCTTGACTCCAGCAGCTGATCTTGGCAGTGGAGAGGAAGATCACCAATGTGAGACTGACAATTAAATAGCAAAGATTACTAAAAATAACAAATCCACAACGCACCAAGAGTCTAAGGATTAGCATTTGGAAATCCTTGTTCTATTTCAGACCAGCTCTGCAAATTTAAAAGTCTGGCTGCCACGGTAAAGGCATTCTTAATAGGTTAGACACATCTGCTTTAAACCAGAACAGATATCTGAAGATTGAAAACAACAGGATGATCATTCTTCAAAGGTTCACAACTACAGAGATCAGTCAAAAGAAGCAAGAAGAGAAGGTTATGGTGCCAGCAGACCAGATTGTTGCCCATGACACCAATGAACACAAATGAATCACAGAATAATCTAAATTAAAAAAATGTATACGTGCAACCACTTCCACCTAGGTGGCTGACAGATGTTCTGCAGGGATAGTGAAACAAGATCTGGACAATGGGAAAAGTGATGATGCTGCTCACCCACGTCTGCAAAAGCAAAGAGATGGAAAGGAAAAGTCCATACAAACTTATTAAATTTTCTTCCAGGTTATAGGGGCACAGAAAGAAGTCCCAGTTCCCTTATTCATACCTAATGCACAACTATGAGAATATAGCACAAAACAGAGGGATATTAATTCTTTTCCCAAGCCCTGTTTTAGGAAATGTCATCCTCTCTCCTACCCTCTCACTGTCCCTGCCCCACCTACATCTCCAAGCAGCTGTCTCATTCTAGCTGCTATCACATTTTAAAATCGCTCCAGTTGACTAGAGACTTTTTGGAGCACCCATACTCTATGAATATCTTAGAACAGTTAGAAATGCTGCAAGTTTTTCCTGAAAAAGAACGATCATGACACCTTTAAACTCAGCAAGTGAAATTAAAAAGGGGGAGTTGGGTGGTCGTGGGAGTTTTTTTTCAGCTTCAAGGAAGGAAAACAAAGGAAGAGACAGGCAAGAGGGGACCAAAGATCCCAGAATCACGTGTTGCCTTTGCCGAGGGTTCAGGCAAAGCCTGATCACAAGCCACCCTAAAAAAAGGTGTCAGCAGAGGAGAGATCTTCTGACCTGCCCAGCTGGAAGGTTTCCCATTCAAGAGAAAACACTGGGGTACAGCCACCCTCACAGGTTGCCATGTCTGAAGCCAGACTGTCCACACAGGCGCCAACACCTGAGCAGTGGTTTGGTTTATCAAACACAGCAAAACACTAGAGGACAACATACAAGCAGATAGTTTCTGTCTGACTGGGGTTAGTAGGCAGCTTTACAGTTTCTGTATACTTTGAAATACACAATACACTGATTGTATAGGCATCCTTCACAGTATACTCAGCAAACCTTAGGCAGACAGAAGGCTCACAGGATTTTTTTGTTGCTCACTATAGAAGGTTCCACGTGCAGGGTCCCATAAGACAGTGATGCTTCTTTTCCCACCCCTCACAACCAGCAAGGTAAGCAGGGGCCTTCCAGCAGAGACATCTTGGGGCTCATTTGAGCCTCCTGGGGACACTACTCTTCAAAGCCAACACACTGTGCCTGGCACGTGGGGTATATAATACTGCAAATACATTAGCTGCCTGTATGGCAGGGGGAGAGCAGAGGAGGCAGCCAGATGAGCCAGTCTCACGCACAAAATGCAAAACCTGTCAGGCCTCTGTGCATACAAGTTAACTGGAAAAGCTCCTCTGGTGCCTAGGCAGTTGCCAGCATTGCTGGAAACACTACAAAGGGTATTTACAGAAGACAATGCCAGAACGTAAAACAAATTATGAGAAAGTGCCGACTTCTCAACCTCAAACAAAGAGCTCACAGCAGCCAGCGTGCATACGAGTGGGTCTCTGGATGCGCCGGCTGCCTTCTTTTCAGAGGAAATTCTTGGATTTGTCACTGCAGTTCTCCTTTGTCAAGAGCCAGTAATATTGTTTTGCTAATGGTTTATGAAGGAGTACTGGAGCCAGCAGCTTGCACACGGGTTGCTTTTATTGGTCTATTAAAATGAAATGAAGCCGGTCCTAAAGCTTTTATAATCATTTAGGTTATTTCATTATGAGTTCAGGGCAGGAAAGCAACCAATGGTGTGTTGTACAACTGAGTAGGCAAAGTGCATCTGCCTCTCAGTCTGAGGAGAAATCCATATGGACTGAAGGGACAATCAACAGTGGGAAAGTCAGTTCTCCAGAGTTTCCACTGGTAGAAGCAGCTGTTTGCTGTATTTAGCACCACAGGGAAAAAAAAGAAAAAGAAAAGGGAAATAAATTCACCAGAAGCAGAGTTTGATAGAAAGTATGCCAGGATGACTGTTATTGCACATTTATCATTGGTTGCATCCAGAGGCCCTAATCAGGAACCAGGACATGGCTGCACAATCACTCCACAAAAAGGAAATAGGGACTATTAAGGTCTGAAACAAAAGACACAACAGAAAGCAAGATGCAAATAGAGGTGAGAAGAAAACAAGGAAGGAATATTCCCTGTCACGTCAGCAAATGCTCCCAGACACAGCCGCTCAACTGCTGTCATGGTTTGCATTCAATGGCACAGAGTCCATGCTGGGACCTGTAGAAAAGGAAATTGCAGGTGTTTATTGAAAGCCTTTCCCAACGTCTGGGGAAAAGGCAGCAAGAACTTCACAGGTTTATTCAAAGGTTAGGGTGGATTTAGGAAGAACCACTAGGACCAGGACAATAGGACGTGGAGGCAAAAAGTCTTATTCCGACCACCTATTTACGTTTTCATCCAACAGCAACAAAGCAAGAGCATCTTGCAGCATCAGAAACATCAAGGAAACCATCAGGAGCATCAAGGAATCTCCCACCAGTTTCTTTTGCAAAGATCCAAACTAACATTGTTGGTCATGCCCCTGTGTCTCTGCAAGTCTTCCTTGGAGTGCAGCATCAACAAACACCAAGCACCCAGAGTGAGTGCACGAGCCTTGCAAGCCTACGAATGCTTTTATTTGGGATTTAGTTCTCAACGAGTCTCCACTACTTGCATTCTTACCTAAACAGTGAACTCTTTTTTTAATTTCTTTTTTCATCCCATCTACACTGATGAGTTTGTTACCTGATTTTTGCTACCTGCTTACCTGTGTGAACAGACAGGACTTTATTTTAGCACCAGGCTGTCAATTAATTTATTATTTTTAAGCTCTATCAAGTTACATTCTTGAATTTGTAGAACCACTTTGAAGAGACCTAGGAACCAAGAAGAGGAGTGGTGGTATAACAATATTTCCAATTCATCATAAAGCAAAAAGAATAAGTGTATCCGTGGTTCAAAGTCTCAGAAGGATTCAGAGCTGAGACTGAACCAAGATTTCTGTGCTTGAATTTCACATGTCATTCATTCAACTAGCTCAGGTCTAAAGCACAGCATTAAACCACTCATCTACATGACATAGAAACCACAGATCACTGACTTGAAGTATCAGATGCGCTTAAAACTGCCCTTCTCAAAAATAAAACACGACTACCCATTCATCAGCAAAAGGTAGGCAAACTAAAATCTACAAAGACCTGTGTGAACTGGACCACACATTTGAATTGAAAAAGAAAGGGCAAATGGGAGAAACAACACGTCTCTGAGAAAGTGGCGTCCAAGTTCTTGTGGTTTTCCACAAGGTACATTAAAATAATGGGCATATGATTTGTGGAAAAAACCCCTCTGTATTGATGAACAAATTTGCAGTTACTACAGGCTCACCCCTGGAGCTCATCTGAAAACAAAAAGCAACAAACCCACCAAGAGAGACCCCTAGTAGCTGAACTTTGATTTGCAGTATTTAATGTAAGACACATTCAAGCTTCAGTTGGTAACAGCCCAACTATGTAACCTGATACCATACAGATCAAAGCATATAATCCAGTTCTTTTGCCAGCAGTTTGTGTCTAGGTAATCAAACCAGGGTTCAAAAGGATCAGTTTTCTTCACTTACAGTAATACCGAAATGGGTAAAAGTGACATGGATGCAAATGCTAATAATCTGCAGATGATTTTCAGTTCCCCCTGCATCTCACCACTGTGACCACAGTGGTACCATTGTGATGACAGGGTTAGATAAGGATGGCAAAACACAGTAAAATATGTTTTAAGGATTTTCCACTGATCGCTGACTCTCCAAACACATCCATAAGTGGTCAAATTTGCCTACAGTTTCAAAGGCAGAGCACAGCTAAGAGACCCCAATAGCCTGGAAGTCTCACTCCCATCTTGTGGCCCGTGTCTTGGCATGGGTGCTTTGCCATCTCTCAGTTCAACTATGGCACTAACAGATGTTTGTGATATACCATAAAGGCTTCAGTGTCTCAGAAAATCCAACAGGCACCAAGTATCAAAGTGTGTTCCCTCAACAACATAAGCTACAAAACAGGAAAGAAAAAGGAAAGACCAACAGACCCACCCCCACTCATGCCCAAAAAAATCCCCACCCAAAACAAAAAAATTCTACTTTCTCTCTACTGTCTACAACAAAGTTTCATACCCTATAAAACAAGCCCCTTAAATGAAAAATTCCTCAGCTTTATGGAAAACGACCAAGAACAGATGTTAGCCATGCTTTTTGGAACACCACTGGAAGACACCACTGCAGCGGTGGTGGAACAGCTACAGGAAATAAAACTTCATCCTAAATAATAGCGTGAGCCACAAATCACATAATAAAACTTCCATCTGTGTCGTGCAGCTCTTCAGAGTCACTCAGGCTGGTAAGCAGCAGCCTTTACACTCAGGCTGCAGAAGGGAGCTGAGCTCCTCCTGCAGAACCTGCACACTTATTCCAACCATCTTCTGACAGCTGCACGTACCCACACTCCTTCAGGCTAAAATCTGTCCAGCTCTTCCTACAGGCACTCTCAAGCAAGCCTCCGAGCCCTGAGTTTTGAAAGTGAAGCTAGAATAGTTTCTCTCACAGGAGGTGAACACGTTCTAGTTTTCCCCTTGTCTAACCCCATCAAAAACAATGAAGCTTCATGAGGCAAAAGTCAATAGGTGCTTCTCAGGTAGGTTTTGTGGTCTTCAGCTCTCAGTATTGAAAAGCCATTCACTCCACTGAACAAGCCCTTATAGAGCACATACAACTAAAAGTCAGTAACGCTACTGGAGCCCAACTCAAACCATTGAGTTATTTTTTACATTCCTGAAAAGCTTAGAAATTAAAATTACCTTTATTTTAAAGATCAGTTTGAACTCTTTTTCCCTATAGGAAGGCAATCCAAATTGACCAATTTCTCCCTTAGGAATTTAAAGTGCACCTCTAAGTGCCTATTTCTGCTTTCCAAGAAGTCCTTGCAGCCAGAAATCAGAAGGACAGAGGACAACCACAGGGAATAATAAGCTGGAGCAGCTGCCTTTCAAGAAGGGTCTAGAAGGTTTGGGAGCCTTCGACTTGGAAAACAGATGCCTGGGTTATGAGCAAGAGCAAGGCTGAATGTGCAGTTGAATGAGGCTGAATACAGAACTATTAATTTACCAAGCCCTGTAACATCAGTTTCAATGAGTGCCCCTTGTCCTAGCAGGAAATTCATTTAATAAGTATTCCTTTACAGAGCACACAGACAAAACCTGAGAGCTGTTGCTCCATGAGAAGACAGATTCAAAAGCGACGAGACAAATCCAAGGGAGATGGATCCAAACGGGCAATTAATGAAGTCAAAAGGGAGCCACACCCTAATATCCCTGATCCAAGTGGCCCATATAAAGGGAACGGCCCTGGGACAGTGGGCAGGCTCGTGGCCTTTCCTGGCACAGCCCCAGCTGAGATAGGGGACAGACACAGACAGACATTTGTCTCACCCATCGTATCTCTCTCAGTCTTGCAGTCACATGTATTTCTCAACACGCAATTAGCAAGAGCTCAATTAGTAGACGGTGCGAACAGAACACTGCTTTGGTCTGTGCCTGAAGGTGACAAGGCAAAAAGCCTCTGTAAAGGCACCAGAAGTATCCTTATAATGCAAGACAACAAAATCCCTTAAAAAAAGTGCTCAAAGAAATGCTTGCAATCTTCCAGCAGAAAAATTTATGACACTAAACAGATTTTGAACATGCTAAATCTTGACAAAGTCTTTTGAAATAAAACCAACATGTCAGCAAGGTATTTTATTTCCTATTTCATACCAAATAAATCAAATATTCATCATTCTGTATAATCACCACTTAATTGAGTTTTAACCACTAACTCATAGCTGGGGGTAAGCATAAAATATTAATTACCGAAAACCTACACAACATTTCAGACACATGATCTCTGACCCTACAGAGAGCCTGAGAACAAACCAACCAATCCACCAAAACACCTTCTGCAAGTTCATACATGGAAATGTTATGCACTATTCAATACTCCATTAAATATTCAAACTCAACCTATATAGCTGCAGTCGAAGACTGCAGACCCCATCGTTCTGCAGATTTATAAATCCATAAACAACTGCAAGAGGTGCTCTTATGCCTCCAAGAGACAGACCATCCAACTAAACACACCTTTGCAAGGAGGAGAAGCATCTCCTCTCACCCATGCAAGTGTCCTGCTGAAATGAAACTGCCTGAGACCCGGCCAGATGAGAATTTAGAAAGGTGTTCAGTTTTGACCAACACCTCCCAGACAGCCGCATAACGCATGGATGAGTCTGTATGGTAGCTATTGAGGGTACTTTTAGTGAAAGCACCACAGGGAGGCGGGCTGGTTTTGGCTGGGGCAGAGTCAGTTGGATTCACTACAGCTAGTTTTGGATTTGTGGTGGAAACAGATGTGTCAGTAAGACGGGGATGTTAAACTGTCTTTTATCTCAACACATGCTTCCTCCTGGCTTTTACCATTCTGATTCTCTTCCCCGTGCCACTGGGTGAGAGAGATGGAGAGGCCGGGTGGTGGTGCCTGGTTGCCAGCTGGAATTAAACCACAACCCTCCTCTTTGGCTCCCAGCCTGGGGCTTGAACATTTCGAGATAACAACAGGTTAGATTGGAAGGGGCTCGATGGAATTTACGGCTGCTATTGCTGCTTGGCTATTAATCAGCAGGCTCTTGTGCTTGCAAGGCTTGCTCGTTTTACTGTATATCAGAGTCTGGTGCTCATTACTGGCTGGTTTTGCTTTCTCTGCTTCCTCTAGTGCTGTGCTGGTCACTGTCTTACTCTGCTGTGCCTGGGAACATTTCGATAACAGCCTGGGCTGGCAGGTGGCCAGGGCACTGCTGCCAGGCTGGACTTCCTGTGTGAACTCAAGTCAAAGGGACTGTCACCTGTGGATGAGTCCACTCCAGAGCATCCATGGCTGCAGATAAGCCCGTGCCAGAGCAGGCACATCCCAAAGTGTCTGTGGCCATGGTTGTGTCTGTGCTGCAGCAGGCGCTGCTCTGAAGGGATTACGACCAAGGGACAAAAGGCCATGCTGGAACAGGTGCATCTCAAAGCCACTGTGGCTGTGGATAAGCACGTGCCACAGAAGGCATCCCCCTGAGGAAACTCTGGCTCACAGACAAGGCTCCACTCAGAGCAGGTACAACTCTAAGGAACTGCAGTCTATGGATAATCAAAACTGGAGCAGGGGCAAGTTCATTTCATTATTACACCCTTTGGACTGGTCCAAAGGGACAGGGGGTAGAGATTGCAATGGAGATGCCCTTGAATTGTTGTAAGCCAGGATTTGAGTTGCATGTTATGGGAATTACTATAGCAGAAACCACCTGAAGCAATAGAGGACAAGCATTATAAGCAGCGTAAGTGCAGCAGGGACCTAACCTGAGCTGGTTCCAAACAATGGCAGTGTGTTAAACCACTTAATGGCAATGCCTGTGGCTCCTTAAGGTACAATCCTAACTCCATCACAAGTCAAGCCCTGCCTAAGGCTTTCCAGGCCAAAAGGAAAGCTGATGTGATCAAGGCTATCAAACAAAGGGAAAAAAGGGAATCCCCAAAATTAATCTTTTGCAACAGGAAAACCGATGCTGATATCCAGACTGTGTTACTTTTCTAAAAACAAGGTTTCATTAAAGGCCCTTAAGTTCACTAGGCAAAACAAAAAACACCTCCAAACTATGAGAGAGTGAACTGACTGAGAGAGGACCCCCAGCTCACAGTCAGAGGGAGCACTGCTTGATGTGAGAACCAACATTTTACATGGCAAGCAATAATTCTGTGCTACTTGGACCTCCTCCTTAATACTCACCAAAAGGATATCCGAAATCCCTCTTCCTCAGCTCTTTTAATGGTAGAATCTGCTCAATTTCATTTAGCCCAGCTTTCAGTTAAAGCAGTTCAGTCAAACTTATGTCTTTCCTATGGTTTTAAATCCATAGCTTCCAAGACTACCTATGAATAGAAGTTGATCACTTCTTAACTCCTCAAAGAAGAATATGGGACAAAAATCAAAAGAAATGTGCCCAGGTCTGGCAGCAGAGCCAAGAGCAGAACCCCACTTTGCTAAGAGACACTGCTCTTAGCCACGGGGTCATACTTTTATATTGCTTCTTATAGAGTATAGTAGATAACACAGAAATACTGGTTGGAAACATACCTTCAAATATATGAAGAAATGAATGAGGTCGATTATTATTTCTAGCATATGGCAAGCTCTAAAGCAGTAGCTTTTTTTTTGCTTTTTTTTTTGCTTCTTTTTTTTTAACAACAGTTAAAACTAAATTCTTCTGCACCAAACAAGAAAAAGTCATCCCCATCACCAAGACTCATTCTCAACTCTGCCAGCAGCCTCATCTGCGGGGCAAAGCGCTGAGGAGGTGGAAGCTTGGGCTGTGAGTCCACCCACAGATGTATTCCCTCCAGGTCAGGCTGGAGGCTTGTTGGCAAGGCACACGTGTAGGCAGCTGAGATGCCTGCACCACGCCTGCCCGACAGGAGAGCAGAGCAGCCCTGGGGGAAGTCGCACGATCCAGCGCTATTTATGCGCATCAAATTGGGATCCCAGGCTGAAGGTGCAGGGCGTCCCCTGAGCTGAAATCCACAGGTGCAACCAGAAACCCAGAGTGCCAGTTCTACACGGTGGGACAAGGAACTTTGGGGTTGATGCTGCTGATGCACTTGCTTTTACTGGAAAGCTGTTGCTCTCTTCTCTTTTAATTTCACCGCACAGAGCACTTGGATGGTGTCTCAGCAACAGAGGTGGCCAGTGCTACATCAATCCTGATTTACCAGCCCTGTCACCAGCCACAGGAGCATAAGATTGGAAAATCTAACTAGTCCAGAAAACAAATTAAATCATTGGATTATTTCAAAATATTACTTAAAAAAAACCCAAACAAATAAAACCAATTAGAGCAGCAGACATATGAGACACTTAGACAGGAATGTATAAAGTCACTACTTGATGTATTAAACATCAAGTTCCAGGAACATCTCATCAGTTCATATAAATAAAATTTTAAAACAAGTATCCAAGGCTGCCCTAAGATTTTCATTAAAGGAAAAAAAACAGCCTCAGCGTGAATTCCCTACCTCAGCCCCCATCAGACAGAGAGGAGCTGTGAACTGGCACAGCAATGTCAGCAACACGATAGCCCCGCAAAAAACCCGCTGCTTAGAAAAGGCACTACCAACACCCTAAGCCCAAATGTTACACAGATCTGACTTACCACAGCCTTGAAGGTTGGAAAGGCACTGCCTTCCCTGCAGCCTTCACTGCACCACCTCTCCCATCTCCCTAGTTATTGGGAAGGAGCTGTTATTTGAAAGGTAATTATTTGAAATACATCTCTTCAGTACTGCCACAGTCCTTGCCTGGATGTGCAACAACATTCATGACACTGCCAAGAGATGCTCTCAACATCAAAAAAAAAGGAGGGAAGACAGATTTTTATGAGCTATTTATTAAATATAAATATTTCATATCAGCATATGAATTAAACATGTAGAGGCAGGTAAATTCCAGATAGAGCCAGCTTGATCTGAAATTTCACCAGAAACCTTCAGAGAAATCCATTCCTATCAGGGAGTTGAGCACATAATATGTTTTTTTGGGGTCCTGAAACCGTGCTTCCTGCATGCCTAACAAAACAAGAACATATCTTTGGGGGTTTGGGGCATCCATTCAGTGTCTGAAAGGACATATCTGCAGAACAGGGGGGTGAAGGAAAATAAGCAGTAGCAATTGTCACCTCGCAGTCAAGATGCACCCAACCCAGCGAACGTGCTCTGCCAGGATATGGCAAATCTGGGTTCAAGTCTCCCACCCAGAAAGACTCAAACCTTCCTCACCCTTCCTGGAAGGGAACAAACATTAAACAGCAGGTCATTAGAGGAGAGAGCACCTCAGACCTGTGTTGGCAGTGCTCCCGCTTGCAAGACATGCACAAATATAGGCACAAAGACCTATTTTCACCAGCATCCCACCTCTACTAGGAGATAGTAGCAAAATTTTGGGGACATTGTGTAAATAAGCAGCAAGGACAGAATCATCTCCTTCTCCAAAAGGCCCAAGTAGATTCCCCAAATTCCCTACAGAAGCACTTCCCAAGTCAAGGCCATGCTGTTTAATTGCAACCAATAGACCTAACACGTCATCCTTTTCTGTGTTTGAGTTCCTATGTTCTTCAGTCTATGAAAGGGTATAATTGGAATAAACACTGCAAAACACAGGTCCCTCTCTCTCTCCAAAGAGCATCTAAAGCACTGGGCTGTGGTGCAGCTTTCCACCTAGCTTAGCACATATTTCCTTTGTACTTTCCAAGTGGAGAAGAAGGATAATGTCAACAATTGACATAAATCAATCCTAGCATACCCTATCTCTTTCAGGCTAGGAAGTCTTCCAGGAGCAGAGTGATAGAACCCAAATTATCCAGAGGAAACAAAGGAGACAAAACTGGCCTCCCACACCCTGGGAAAATGCCAGGCTTTTCAGAAAAAACTTCCACTCTGATCATATCCTGTAAATGTGGACTTTCAATTCCCTAGTTTTTGGAAGTACTTACAAACAGCTTTTGAAAGCGCTGAAGCTGTTTTGATGTGGTGATTTCTATTTTGACCAAATCTACTCGGTGGCATTGACCCAATTTTGCAAAACTTTAGACTGTCTTAGGACTGAGTATTTCAATGAATGATTAAAAACAAACAAACGAAAAAAAATAAAAAAGGAAAACAAAAAGCCTCACATGCAAGCACTAATTCCTGTGGTATTTCAGTTGCAGCAGTAAGAAGACAACAATAACTTCAAGAGATTTAGTCAGCTATCCAAAGAAGTGAGATGCAGGTAGACACTTCTGTAATTAATATCCTACCCAAATAAATATAGCCATCAATAACAGTCTTAGGTTAATTAGATTATCAGAAAGTCATTAAGTCTCATATACAATCCCAACATTAGTTCAGTGGTAAATGCCCAAATTCAAAAATCAAAAGACTAAGGGTAAGAATCTGGATGTTTCTATTGATCTCAGATTCACTACTAAACACGCACTGAACAACCATTATGGTTACAATTTGATAATTCCACATACAGAGAAGTCCCAATCCAAAATTTTTCCTCCGTACTACTCACATGCCCACACAGATTCATCCCATCTACAAGATGTCTTGCAGGAGACTTTCATAAGAGTCCAGGTTTAGAAGTTCACGACAAAAGAAGGGCTTGTTGCCACTGTTTACCATGAAGGCAAACCGGGTTCCTTTCACAGAACTGGAAGGGGAAACCGGGAATCAGAAATCAGAAGTTTCTGATTTTGCCACAAACATCCTGCATGACTCTTTCAGTCCGTCCTGCCCACCTACCCACCTGTACAATGGCTCTGCATCTGGCCTGGACGTGACTGGAACGTGCTACGACATAATATTGCTCAAGCACTACGAAATCCTTCTGTGAGAAGTGCCAGACAAGCACACTTTTTGTCATTACAAACAACTGCAAAATTCTGCTTTCCCATAAACATCTAAGCACTGTCAGAGACTTCTGAAGCGTAACAGCCCGATTTGTTCTTTATTTCTTTACTTGTGTCTGAATAAAGCGTGCAGAAACACCACAAACGTACAAATAGATTTCATCTGATCTGGAAGACGGATAGCTGGAGATGTCCAGGGAGTCATCAACAGGGCTAGAGCAACACTTGCAAATGCTGACAATGAGATCACAAATGCCATCCCTCTCACGCCAAGTGAGGCTTCTGAGCTCTCTCTAGGCAGTATCAGAAAACCCAGTCCTAATTGCCCTTGCTTCACATCATGTTTAAATGTTCTTGCTTGAAGTAAAAGACTTTTTACAAAGAGTTCCTGCTTTCAAGCCTCTCTAGATCTTTTTTAAAAGCTTGCTAAAGGAACATTTCCAAAGGAAACTTCTTAAAGTTGTTAATTTGGCTCCATCAGCCACTTCCAGACAGCAGGATATTTGCAGACACTGCTCGTTTTTTCCCTCCACTGGATCTGCTTTTGGAAATCTATTTAACTGAACTTGAGCCTTCATAAGAAATTCACTGTCTTTACAGTCTATTTTCTTCAAAGGGAACAGATGAGCAACTAGGGTCGAAGTCAAAACTCCAAAGCACGTAACCCATTACCCTCCTTCCCACCCCTGAGCTGTGCCATCACATCCAGTACAAGAGGTGCCCCCCAGCTGACCCCCCCACCACAGTCACAGACCAGCAGCCTGCATTGTCCAGGCCTGAACCTGCAGCTCCCACAACACAAAGATAACACTCCCACTCAAATGAATCATGCTGCAATGGGACACTGGTAAGGCAGGCAAAAGTAAAGCAAAATTCTTGTACAGTGTCTCTGCACCAAAACTAAAAATTGCCCTCATACCTGTATATAGCATCCTCACACACCCTGAGCCCTGTTATCCACAGGGAACTAAGAATTAATCTTTTCCTTTGATCCTAGGCAGGAGTTTACACACATACCTCTCGTTAATATTGATGTAAATGAGATACGATGTCAGCTTGCTGGTTTTAAAAAGTTAACATAGTACATGAATTTTGGATTCCTCCTCTTTTCACTACTTCACACTTGCCTATCAGTCTGGACAGAATTATTCTTAGCATATCTGTACAGTTGCAAATTAAGCACTTTTCACATTACAGAAGCTCTCACACATCCTTACGTGCTTTTGCACAAAAGCTCTCAACTTTACTCACGTCTTTTTCTGGATGTGTAGTTTGAGACTGAGAAATTAAGTCCATTAAGCATCTGAGAATTTACACGGTGTCATAATAATTTCATATTATCCCTGGCCTGCCTGCCCTTGTCCTCTCTGGTTCACAGAGAGTTGCACAGGCAGCTTCCTCTGCCTGCTTTCCATCTACATTATGCAACAACCATATGTTTATTAAAAACAACCCCCTAACACTCCTTTGCCCTGACAGCAACAGCAGCGTATTCCAGGGCTGATACCCTACCAAAAGGAGGAGGTACAAACACAGAGGAGAAAGGTCTGTACAAAAGGCTATCCTCAATAAGGGAATTCTTGGGTAAAGCAGCAAGCTGAACCCTCAAATCTCTAGCCTAACATCCAAAAAAAAAGAAAAAGCATGCAAAGAAACAGGCAAAACAGGGTGGAAATCTGTATCTCTTCCAAGTAAAAAGGATTTTAAATTATATATTTTTTTAATCTGTATCCAATACCTAATTGCAATACATGAGAAATAGATTTATAAGACACTTAAGTACAGATGGTACGGCCCTTCCTTCTGCAAGTAGGGTAAAGTAAAGAGAGAGGCATGTGGGAAGTGGATGTGCCAGGGCTGAATCATAGATGGAACTGAAGAAAGCACAGACAAGAAATAGAAGAGGAAAGTGCAGAAAAAGCATTTTAAAAAGAGAACAGGGACCCAGCAGTCAAGGAAGTGGAAACTATTGCCAATCATGAAATCAATAATGCAGAGAAGAGAGAAGAAAGCCATCCTAAGCCAAGAAGGGTGGAATGACAGTCTAGAGCAAGGCCAGGACGAGGAGGAAACACGGTCAGAGCTGTAGGTGGAGAGAGGATTATGTGGCAGCTTGAAGGCAAGGTTAAACAGCTTGAGCTTCAGGCAGCAAGAGTTGATAAAGCAATTCAAGGTAGAGGAGACATTGATTGCAGCTGTAGCAACAAGAAAAGGTGGCAAACTGAACCTTTGGGACAGCGAATGGGTGGGCAAATTAAAACCACACAAAAGAAAGAAAGGACAAAAAAAGAACAAAACCCACCAAAAACCAGCAGCCGCCCAGATTCCAGCACTTGAGCTGAGAACTGCAGGAACGTTTTCAGAGCCAGGACTGAAGTTCCCAGGTGAACCACTGGCTCCAAGAGAGTTTCTTTTACACACTTCCTCTCCCTGCCACAACCTCTCATCCAGCTTCCTTGCCTTTTCCCCAGCTATCCCTAGCCCACTCCTGCACAACCTTCCTGGAGCTGAACAGCACCCATCTCCTCCCTAGTTTCTCTCTGAAGACTTCAATTAGCACTAGAGAGCTCCCAGTGGCTTTGGCTGCTTCTGATTTTTTCATTAGTCACCTTCCCTTCTGTGAGCAAGGAATAAACCCACAAGCAAGCAGGAGCTGGGCTGAAGCACACGTGGTCTTCTCAGTTGTCTCAAACCAGCCCAGGAGTCCCCCTGCTCCTCACCAGGGTCCTGGAAATTGTCCAGCCCTGGAAAATGTCCAGCACTCACTCTGCAGACACTTCACTGGGAGGGTACTGGCAACTTCAGCAGCAGAACAGACACCCTGAGAAGCAAAACCAGCCCAAATTCACGGAGAAGCAACACGTGTTGCCGCCTCCATCATCTGCTCTGCCCGTGCATTGCGTGTCCTCACAAGGATGCCACGAACAGCCAGCACAGGCTCACCAAGAGCAGTTTTACACCTTCACCACACCTGCAGAGCAGGTCACACTACGGGGCAAAGGGGACAGGAGCTGATGTGTCTCACCAGAGCAGCACGGGCGTGACAGAGCAGGGCACACACAGCAGGCACATGTATTTCCCCCCGTGCCACCGCCCAGCACCCACTGTTTCCAGCACTTCATCACTGTGGATGGCTATCACAGAAATAAATGCATATTCACAAGCTATTCTTAGCGTTCACCAGAGAGGCGATTACCAAATTCCCCGGTTACATAATCTCTTTTATATAATCACTACGACGCTTCTCTCCTTACGCAACACGCACAGTGACCGTGGCCAGCCCAAGTAGCTGCTTCCCCAAGGAAAGCCCTGCCAGCCCCGCCGTGGGTGGACGTGCCGGCTGCTGCAGGTGCACAGGTGAGCGACAGCAAGGGCTGCCTCCAGGGCTGCTCCTCAGAGCAGCGATGTATAAACACCTTCAGCCTCGGGGAGACACCACCGTCCCTGCCCACAGCACTCCAGAAGCTGCACGGAGCAAAGATCACCTGCACCTCAAACTGGTCGAGATGCCAAAAAAAAACCCAAAGGCACTCAGTGCCCTCCGGGCAGACTGTCCCAGCGCTCACTAGAAGCAAGTGGGATGTCTCCCCCTGACTTTTAAAGGTCTTTGGATGGAGGCCAGGATTAGGGCTTGAATAAAAATAGGAAGTCAAGATTACTACAGAATTAAAACAAGCTTAACCCAAATCCCCCTGGCTTTGTGACACGGCCATGCCCGTGGTTTTCGCCCACAGGGAAAGCCAGGTGAAGCTGCACCCTGAATGTGCTCTCACAGGGTGCCCCGTGACGGGCACGCACAGAGCTGGAAGTGCTGGTCAGCACAGCCACCCTGGGAAGTGTCACCAGCCACACTTTGGGCATCCTCCAACGTGTCTCCTACAGCATTTTCAAGATCCCACTGAATGCTTTCTAGGAGCACTGAAGATGCCTACACAGAGGACTGCCACACAGGGTATAGCAAGACCCAACTTGCTAATGTTCACCCAGGGCTTTAAGACATGGAAAGCATTCCCCACAGCATGTGAGAAGACAAAATTTAAGTCTTGGACTTCAGAAAATAAAAGCTCCAAGATCCGCAGTCACCTGCAGATCCTGAAATGCTTTTCCATTACCATGCTGCAACTTCAGCTAGCTGCACTAAGGGAAAGCCCCAAACTGTGAAACCCCTCAAGAACAAGGTATTAACACTGCTGAAAACCAAAGACATGGTTCTGTAAATACCACAGGAACAGAAGACAGGACAGACTAACAGCTTTGATGTCAATTCACCACCTCCAAATGACACTCTAACCCAAAGGCATCTGCCTTAACTCTTTCCCAAGGTTATGCAATCTGGCCACTACTAGGCACTTACACCTCCTCTGCTCCCTGCCTTCCCTAGATATACAGGTCATCCTCAGGAATATGCAGGCAAAGCCACAGCCCTGGGGGTTTAACACAGTATTCTTTGTGCAGGGACACATGCACACAAGTTTGGGAACACAGACGACTGTTGTCATCTTAATTGCAGCTTAATTGTTACCTTTCACCATCTCAGACTACAGGATAACCCAGTTCTAAAAAAGTTTAACCCAATCCCATACGCTATTAGTATTTCTGTATCGCAGTCAGGAGATGTGAGTTGCTTTGGCCAAAAAGCAGAGCAGAATCAGGGTCCCTGACACAAAACCCCTCTGCACGCATCAGTGCCCATTGTGACAGCACTGCTTGAAAGCTCAGGATCAGCAGGTGACCTCAGCACCACTGCTCAAACCACTGAAAATCATGATTACCATGAGGGGTGTATGCTTGGCATAGGCAAAAGAATGCTCAAGATAGGAGCAGCTTGGAAGAGAAAAGCAAATCATGGAAAAGTAGATTTAAAACTTCTTACACACTCCCCTTCCCCTCCTTTTTTTTGGTGCCAGACAACTGTCTGACCATTTGAAAGCAGCATATTCAGAGAGCAGGTGTCCTCCTCTATTTTGGACTGAAACCCTGCCAAACTTCACGACATTTGAACAAATGAAGGTGGACTTTTATACCTGTTACCCCTCCTGTATTGGGTTAAACCCCTGGCTCCAAACACAGCAAGGAAGTAGGGCCCCGAGCTGGAAACTTACACTGTCAGCCAGCCAGCAGTGAATTCCCAGATCTCACTTACACCAGGACTGAGATAATTATCTGTAGTGATAAGCAATGCATTTTTCCCCCAAAGGAGCAGAAATAAAGAAAACACTTGCCTGACTCATCCTTGCCTGGTTCCTGCATCAAAAGCTTACAGTCACCCACCAAAGGGAGAAGTGCCTGCTCCAACTTTCTGCATTTACAGAGATATCATGAGGAAAGCAGAAAGGAATTCACTATGTTAGCAGGCTTTCTATCCACTTCAGTGAAGAGACTGAATAAAACCGGGAGAAACACAACACTGAGTTAAACCTGAGCAATTCCCCAGGTACAGACCCTTACACTGCCTGTTATCATGAAGTCGTGCCTAAATAGGACTGCACTTCTGTGTTGACACTGAAGGACTATTCTAAAACCTGCAAGGTATAAACACCTAGCCTTCCCTGGTTAGACAAGGGGAATCTCCTGTCCAGAAAGGGAGAAATGCAGACTCAGAGCAGGACACACAAAAGAATGTTGTTGGTCTCCCTGCATCCACAGACATACAGAAAGACAGAACTGTACCAGCCAAAAAAAAACCCAAAACCAAAAACAAGTTTGCAGCAACTCAAAATAAGCCAGTCTTTGCTACTACAATTATTGGCTTATTTTTATTTTGCTAGTATACATTCCCTGATAGAGCTCCTAGTTTATTGACAACGAAGCCTTCTCAATCACAGGCACATTACCTGCTCTTAACCCCAAAGTAGCACAAGCCTGTCACTGCCACTCCACGGCTGGCAAGAGCAAGCTAAGCAGAATAAGTGTCCAGAAGCATCATCCTCCCTTGGGTGGCAGTGCCACTGAGCCCCAAGAGGATGAACATGTGCAACAAAATACTCCTATCAAGTACAACACATGCTGCCTGTGGTCCTCGGTCTGCTCCCAGTGAGATCCCTGCCACCTGCCCACATTCCTCTCATCAACTTCACTTCAGGGTTCTCCAGTTCTTCATCCTCTAGGGGAAGATCCAAATGGACTGGAATGCATGTAACTAGAAAGGAACAAAGAAAACATTTAATGCAATTGCCTTAGGAAGAGAGATTTGTTGAGGTATTGGCTGCATACTGGGGGTCCATGATTCTCCCTCCTAATTCCACCAGCACGAGAGGTGAGGAGGAAGGATCCATCCTCAAAACTATTGCCAGCTATTTATTTGCATGATGCCTATCTATGTCAGAGGTGGGAGACCAAGCCAACGGGCACAGCATCATTGCTGCTCCAGCTGGAAAGGATGAGCTGCTTACAGAGCGCTCGAGTTTGGGCACACTCCCACCACCCCACTCCACCAGCCTTCACAAATGGCCACTTTCCACTGAACTTTGAAACAACATACATTCCCCCTCCTCCCTTGCAGCAAGTTTGATGATACTACAACCACTGCACAGCCGATGGAAAACTATTCCCTCTCACTTTTTTATCCCTATCGTCTTTTTGGTGGCTTAGTCATTCACAGCATCAGTGGGTTGATGTGACCCTTTTGTGGCTGGGTGGTCACTAGACCCAGGGAGACGGTAAAACAAGGGATTAGAGACCACCCTTGCCAGCAACCTGTGTCTTCATAGGTTAGAAACCACTTCTTGCTAATTCCGTTCCTTTTAAAAATTTACCAGACTGAAAGCTGAGTCCTTGAGAAAGAGGAAGAGACTTTTTAGCTGATCTATTTAAAACACAGGTTTAGTTAACAACTATTTAGCACAAAGTTGAAGACACAGTTGAGAAGAAAGACATTTTTAGCTCACCAGTGTTGGGGAAGAAAATCAGTTATTAACAGAAGGAGACCTGAAGGGATTGTCCAGCAAGCCCTGGGCAGCAGATACTCAGAGGGGTTCCTCCCTTTGATAAGACAGGAGCCTGACAGGAGAGGATACCTTGGGGACCAGGACTGTTTTCAGCTATCTATGTGTATTAGCCCTGTCTCCCCTTGCAAGATATGGAAGGACCCCCTTTGTTCCCCCTCTCTAGGTGGTCCTGATGTGGAGAAATGCTTACCCTGTTATGAAATACAGTGACTGGATTTCCTAAGCCCCCGTTAGCATAACTTGTCCCCTTATTAACATGTCCTACCTCCTCATTAACACATCCCGCTCCTCAGTTCTACATCTTGTAACACAAGTCATCAATAACGTCTCAGTTTCTGCCCCCAAACTGGGATTGTGTAGATTATTCACTGGCCAACACACCAGTGAAAACCCTTTCACTTAATATGTGAGAAACCTGTCAAGATACAGCGTTCTCAAAAGAAAAGAAAGCATTTAACAAACCCAGACTCCCCTCTAATGCCCTCCTGCAATCCTAGGCATGGCATTCCATCTCATATTATCCTACTGATACCAGGAAAGTGATAATGCCCAGTGTTAAAGGCCTTGGCTCTCCCTTGTCCTGAAAGTGCTATTTAATGCCCAAGATCCCCAGGCTGTGTCCCCAGACTTCAGACAGACCCAAGATTCATTTTCCAAAAAGCACTATTCAAGCAAAGAAAACAAGATTGCTTTAAAAAGGCTTTGTCTCCTGCTAGTCCAAAGAGAGTTTATATTTGCCATAACAAACTCGAACAGAATTTCAACAAAACCCTTCAGCCGAACAAACTCTGGAAACAGCTGCATTGCTGAGGATAAAAAGCAACACAGCACCTTCAAAATTAGACCCAAAATATAAAATATGCTAGCTTTCTGTAATGGTTTGTTCATATGGATTTTATATCACAACAAATTTGAAGTAAATTGGTAGCCACCTTGTCCCAGCAAGATACAAACTTTTATTTTCAATTCTGTAGCACACACTCAAGCATTAATCTGTTCCTGCCTGTAAACTCAGCCTACATAGATGAACAATGCAAGCCAGTATACGTCATACCAATAATTCCAGTTTTCCTAAGCCTCTTCCTAGTGGAGCAAACCACATTTGTATTAAACTCAAAGAGTTTCCACTGAGCCGTTTTTCACTGATTTTAGCTAAACCCATTTTAAAAGAGCACCTGAAGTCTAAAAGGCTTGCTTTGGTCAAGCTTAACACATCCTCTCACTCACCTGCATTAGCTGAGTGGAAAGTACCCAGAGAAAAAGAGTCAGAAAAGTTTCCTTTTACGGAGAAGGCGTAATGGAAAGTGCTAAATATTTTTGACCTCTGACAAAAATACAAACACATCTTATAGACGCTTTTTCTAATTTAAACAAACAAAAACCCAAAAAACCCCCACTGCAATGCACAGCTATTTGCATCTCCCCTTAGAGGATGTGAATGGCACTCAGCCACAGTTCCCTTCCCACGGCGAACACGACTCTGTCTCCTCCCCAGCAGGAGCGCGGTGAGAGAAGTGTGCGAGCTCAGTCCTCCCGCCTGGGAATCACAGCCCATCTCGCTGCTGTCAAGAGACGGGGGAGACTTGCCAGCTCCACTTGGATCCTCAGACTGTAAGCCCTAAGTAAGCTCTCTCCTGCCTTCACTCAACAAGGCAAGAGCTGCTTTTCAACCAGCTACAAGAGGGTAAGGAAGAAAAAAAAAATCACCAAAAATTCTAAGTCCATTATGTAACCAAACCCAAAAAAGCAGGAGAGGCTTAGTGGACACATCTACAGCAACAACTCTCTTGCAGAATTCTTGGGATAGGCTTTTCCCCTTATCCCTCCCAAACCCCACTGCCTCAACAGCCACAAGAGCTAGAACATCAGTGGGCTTCCAACAGAGGGACATCACAGAGACAACACTCCTGGTGTGCAAGCCCATTAGTACATTCAAGGGTACCTACATTAATATAACACATACGTAAAGGAAAACCTGACCTCTAATGGATAGAGAAAAATTCCAGAAAAAGGGGAAGGAGAAGCAGGGTGGTGCCCAAAATCCTCACAACTTCTTCAACTCTACCTGTGCCTATGATCAAACCATGTAGGGTTGTTCTTCAAGACTGGCAGCTTTGCTCATCTTAATGCTCTTCTTCCTACAAGGATTTATAAAAAACAAACCACAAACAAACCTAACACATACCTCTCCAGGAAGGACAGGAATTTTAGGTTTCTCTGATTTGATAAAATCTGTTCTGTTGAAGTCCACTTACCAAAATCATACTAAAAAGCTCAGCACAGCAGTCACCCAGCAGAGAAGCACCAGCCAACTTTGCTTTTATTTAAGCAAATCTTATATGACAGACTGTCGGGAGCATTTGAATTTTCTTTCAGGATAACACACTTTGCTGTCCCTATGACATGTCCATTCTCTTATTCTTGTAAAAAAGGCACTTGACTCTTATGTATTATCTTTCATCTGACAAATTAACAAGACGAGGATTAATCTGATCACTTTTTTTCAACCATCCAATTACAAGTGTTTCTATCAACACCCACATTATAATGCTCAGTAATGAGAAACTCAGTGTGTAGAAATACCAATGTATTTCCAAAAGTGATGCTCTTGGTTTTGGAGAGCCATGTGGAAACCTTTGTCAGGGGATTGTCACCCACATCTCACACCACCTACAACATCTACTGCAGGCTCAGCTTATCTTAATGAAGAGCAATAAAAACCTTGACTTAAACATTCAGACAGTTGCACCAGCTCCTAGATACCTCTGGGCACAACATATGGCCAACTGGAGGCATAGGCACCTGAAATTATTTTGGAAGTTGAGGCTACCCAGCAAGCTATTCTGCAGCAGTAACAATAAAACATCTTTATTGCCACTGCAGCACAGATAGGGTCATCTGTTGGGCTGAAACAGCTCTGTTCAGCTTTCCCATCCTCGAGCTGACTTTCAGCCACTGAGCTCTCCTCCACCCAGCACTTCTGCAGCCGGTGGGAGGGAAGGCAAGCACTCAGTCTGTGTAAGCCCCACAGAGACACTCTGGTGCCCTCATTCAGGCTGAAAATAAGCTCACTTCATCATCAAGGGGGTGGGGGGACTGCCTGTTTAGTTTTATTTTTTTCCCCTTCCAAAGATATCACTATTCATTAAAGTCACATTTAAGCTCAGACAGCCAAAGCCCTTGGGATCACTGATAAAACAGAAGCAGAAAATCTTGATATATATATACCCGAAACAGACATCACTTTAAGGACCTCCTCAAACCTTTCCATGGAAATGAGAGCCAGCTGAGACAAAGCACAGTCCTGCTGGTGACACCACAAGCCCTGCCAGCAAGACCACTGGTTATTTGTGAATGTTGAAGTCACATACCCTGGTACGATGGGTATTCCAGATATCCAGGCTTCAGGTAAAAAAGGGCATTTCAAGCCCCTGTGGTTACTAACACACCATTACCTCCAAGTAGCCAAATTAATTTGAAAAAGATAAAGATTCAACATTCTTCATTTCTTCCTGCAGGAACCAAAATTACCTGTCAAGCTATCCACCTCATTTTGGCTTACTTGTTAAACTGCTCAGCTGCAATTATGTTGTGAGCAAAACTCATGGCTTTTCTTCCCTGACAGGGTCTTCTCAGAACTGAGTTTCTTGGGTCCTGGGGTTGGAGATTTTTCTTGCATCATTGTGGTTACAGTGAAAAAGCCAAGAAACAAGAAAACTCCTAATTATTTCCTCTCTCCTACCACCACAGCGCTCTGTTTCTGTAATTACTGTATCTCAGGCTCTGCTCAAGAGAAGCATCCTGCCACCGAGAGCCAGCAATTTCTCACATGTAAATCCTGCTTTGAAATGCCTTTAGTCGCCTTTGTGAGACCACACATCAGCACCTGCAAGCACCTTCCCCTGCCCCTCAGTGCCCCTTTTGCATCTTCTGCCTTTACATCAGGAGCAGCAAACCTTCCTTGCAGCCACTGACTAGGCTTCAACCTGAAATCCACAAACACACACACTCCCCAGGAATCTGATCTAAACTTGCTTGTGAAGTTTACTCCTCTCATCAACACACCCAGAAACAGTGTTCCTGCATGCGCACAAAGGGACAACGCACGCGCATCCTGCAACAAGTATTTTGGGGAATTTAACCAAGGAAAACTGGGCTAGAATCAATAAACTACTGCAAATTGCTCTGAAGGACTAAATGGCTTCCTCCCCACAGCATCTGGGTAACAGTCAAAGCCTTTTACAAAATGATAAATGAAAAACATATTCCTCACCTCGTGCTCTGTTCGATAATAACCAAGATCATGTTGAAGCTGCCAACAGATTTAAAACAACTGCAGCAATGCTATTCAGATAATATCCAGTACAGAACTTTGTGCAGAAGACAGCGAAAGTTTCATATATCTCAAACCTTCAAAACAACCAGATGTCTCTGATTAAGTTATTTAAACTCCCAGCACTGTTTCTGGGCCTTTTTTTTCCTGTAGAATACAACCTTATTTACATAGCATCTCATTTTAATAGGCATCCTAAGCATTTCCAAAAAACTAACTAAAAGAAAAAAAATCCAAGAAACCAGATGGCAAAACAAACATTCTAGATTAAAAGGAAAAACCCCACAATTAGAACCAGTACAAAAGCTTAAATAACAGCAACACTGGCTACATCCAAAGAGGATTTATGCAAATTACTTTTTTCAGGCAAGGAGGATCTTTTTCAGCAGAACACACATTAAGAGACCAGAGACATCTAATCAAACAGATCCTGGAGGGGCGAAACCTTTCACAGACTCAGATGAACAGCATCCCCCTGGGAAATGGTGGTGTTCCTTTCATTTAATTGACATCTTGCTACTCCTGCTTTCTGAAGAGCTTCTGCAGAGTCAAGAGCAATTGTGGGCCAGAATCAGGGCCAGGTTTACCGCCGGGGTAATGAGATGCAGACCAATTAACTTGTAAAGAGTTACATTTATTTACATTAAGTGGTGATTTTGATCTGAGTGTTTTGATGGGATGATGCTGGATGACATAGGGGGCAAGACACCAGAAATCATTCATCTACGTAGGTGGCATAAACATGTAGTAAACATCATTTTCATTAATTATATCCATTACTGAAAGCAGTCATTACACAGCCAGCACTCTGGTTTCCATGTACGGGTGGTATGCTGTTTTTTAAATAAAAATTAAAAAATATTTCATTTTCTGTCTAAACCGCTCCATCACAGACAGCACAGCTCTCCGCTGCTCTGACACTTTCAGCTACACTTCCTCCGGGCTTTATAAACGTAAAGATGTATCCAAGACAAGCCCGGCGGTGTTTCCCAAGTCATCCCGGCACCGCGCACGTCCCGGCGATGCCTCCGGCACGAACCTGCCCCGGGGTGAACCCCCGGCCCGAACCCAGCCCCGAGGTGAAACCAAACGCCGCGACACACCTCGCCCACCAGAAAACCTCTGTGGATCTGCCTGCTGAAAAAAAAAAACAGAGCCGGTTTCTCCAGCCCCGCGATCCACTCGGTGGCATCCCCGCCCGTGGCAGCGAAGCTGCAACTACGCGATCATTAAGGTCTCTTCCAAACCAAACTATTCTATGACTCTGTAACCGCGTGGCACAAATCGCCGCTTCCATTAAGGAAAGCTCCCGATTCCTTGTTTATTTGGCTATATTTATTTGGTTATCTGTGCCCGCGAAGGCTGCGCTGCCCAGGCTTTCCCCGAAGTTCACCCACGCTGCTCGGTACCGACGCGGCTCCCCCCGAGCGATGCCCCCGCACCTCTGTCCCCCTCGCAATGCACACCCTGCCCACGAAAGGCCACTGAACGTGACAGTAAGAGAGGCACCTTCCATTTAACCCTTGGAGACTCAGCCAGCCTGCCGGGAAGGAGCAGCTCCCAGCGCCTTGTGCCGCTGCCTGCGGCTCCCGTGGCTGCTCTGCTCCATCCATCGCACCGCGGATAATCCCGCTCTGCTCCCGCGACCACAGAGCGACCGGACAGACCCCCCGCTCCGCAGCCCCTGGAGCCCGTGGAGCCCAGCCCGCTCCGGTAAAGGCACTCACCCCAAAATCCATCCCCTGTCCCCCACGCCCTGCCCCGGCCCGCCTCACCTCCCACAGCAGCGAGAGCAGCAGCGCGACCCCAGGCTGGATGCGCTTCATCTCTCCTCCTCCTCCTCCTCCTCCTCCGGCCGCGCTGGTGGCGCCGGGCTCTTCCCGGGGGCAATTCCCGGGGGCAGTTCCTGGGGTCTCCTCTTCCCGGGGGCAATTCCCGGGGGCTCAGGCGCGCAGGGGCGCTGCCAGCCGCGCCATCCCCGACGGCGGGGAGGATGCTGCGGGGATGCTGCGGGGATNGGGGAGGGGGGGGGGAGGCGGCGGGGGGGGATGCTGCGGGAGCACCCACGCCGAGGGCAGAGGGAGAAGGCGGGGAGGGAGGCGGGGAAGCGCCGGCGGCCGGAGCCGAGCACAGCGGGAGCGAGCAGAAGGCGGAGGACGGCGCAGGGATGGGGCGGGAGGCACAAAGAGGCCGAGCCCCGCCGCGGCTGAAGGCGGGGAGCGCTGCCGGCCCGCCCCGGCCCCGCCCCAGCCCGCTGCCCGGCCGGGAGGGGGCGGTGGAGGCGGGAGGAGCGCCCCGCACCTGCCCAGGACCTGCCC
>VWZF01003896.1:28325-77169 GCA_013396755.1 Sclerurus mexicanus | reverse complement strand
GGGTGACATCTGTGGGGACGGGCTGATGCATGGGGGTGCCCGTGGCGTGCCGAGCCCCGTGCTGAGCAGGCACTTACGCCTGCCCTGTCTCACTTTTCTTTCTCCTTTGTTGTTGTTTCTCCCCTCCTTTCCAGATAAAGAAGCTCGTGGACCGCTGGCAGGGATGTCGCTGAAGCGAGCGGGCTGCCTCCCCCTCTCTGCCCAGCGCAGGACCAGAGGCTGACTGGAAGCTGGCATGTTACCCCCTCCAGCCCCTGCCTGCCCTGCCTGCCCTGCCTGTCCCGTCCCTAGCCTTGCTTCCCCTCCGTGATACCCCCTGCCTTCCCCGGGGACACCGAGTATGCCACGGAAAGCCACCGCGCAGCTGAAGCCCCGAGGAGTTTTCCAGTGAGGCCAAATCCTTAAAAGCCAGAGTTGTCCCTTCCCCGCCCCAACGGGGACAAACATCTCCACCAGCGACTTTCTCTGCACTCAGCGGGTGTTGAGGTCCTGGTCTGCAGGCTCGAGGAGGGGCTGCCATGGAAGAGAATGTGTTCAGCGTGCAGCAGATACAGCCCAACGTCATCTCGGTGAGGCTCTTCAAGCGCAAGGTGGGCGGCCTCGGCTTCCTGGTGAAGGAGCGCATCAGCAAACCACCCGTCATCATCTCCGACCTGATCCGGGGAGGGGCTGCGGAGCAGAGTGGCCTCATCCAGGCTGGGGACATCATTTTAGCCGTCAATGGCAGGCCCCTGGTGGACATGAGCTATGAGACCGCACTGGAGATCCTGAGAAGCATCGCCTCCGAGACCTACGTGGTCCTCATCCTGCGGGGCCCCGAGGGCTTCACCACTCACCTGGAGACCACTTTTGCGGGCGACGGGACGCCGAAAACCATCCGTGTCACCAGACCCCTCTGCCCGGCCCCGAAGGCGGTTGACTTGTCCAACCCAAGCGCGCACAGCAAAGAGCGGCCACTGCCAGCAGCCGACCGCGCCATGGGCTCCCTGTGGACCAGAGAGATCGGCAGGGAGGGGGAGCCGATGGTCCACGTTAACGGCGTCGTTACCGGCAGCAAAGGGCAGGATGCTGGCAAGGGCAAGGAGGGCGCTTGTGGTCACCCTTGTCTCAACGGCGGCGTGGAAGACAATGAACTGCTCAAAGAAATCGAGCCCGTCCTGGACCTCCTGAAGAGCAGCAGTAAGGACAGCGATGGAGATGCACCCTCCAAGGTAGAGACAAGGGATATAGAAGTCCAGGTGGACTGGTAGGTCCCTACATACATTTTTTACGTTTGGTGAAATGTGCTGGTTTTGGCTACGCAAGGCGGCTGGTTTAGGTGCCGGTGAGAACCTCTCCAGAGCTGGCTGCTGTCTGGCACAGCAGGATAGAGATGGAGAGGAAGGGCTGCACAAAAAGGGGGAAGTGGTTGATGAGGGGAAGATAAAAGTAATGAAAAACTGGGAGAAGGTTGTGGAAGAACAGGAGAAAGACAATGTCTCATGGAAAGCTGAGCTGTGGTGTGGTGGATCAGGGGCTGGGCTGGGATATGTTTCTGTTCTGTGTTCTTAATCTCATTTGTTTTAAGTTAAGCAAAATCTTGTGCCTCAGTTTCCCCACCTGCCAGATAAGATTCATGTGTTGTCTGTCCTTGTGGTGCTGCTTTGGAGCTCTCCAGGGGAAATCTGCTGTTGATTAACCGTGGGAGAGGGAGCGGGAAGGTCAGACCGGCAGGGTACGACGCTTCCCAGGAGAAATGAGTTTCAAAACCTGTTGTGCTTTTGGGAGAGGGGAGAACAGCCCCAGTCCAGCTCCATCTGAAGCCAAGGAGACCTCTTTGCAAGGGCAGGGGACTTGCCCTGGTGCTCCCGTCTTCTGGGAAGCAGGGAAATGTTTTCCGTGGAGAGCTCAGAAACGGTCAGTCCTTGTTGAAATGCGAGAGTGGAGCTGCCTGTTCATCCCTCCACTCTTTGTAGAGCAGGATAATGATTTCAGTACCCGTGTGCGGGGGTAACAAGGGTGGGGACACGGGCAATGCTTGTCCCATGGCTTCTTGAGGACAGTGAGGTCCCATCCTGTGGGTGGAACGGCTTCGTTTCTGATACGTGCGTGGTGCTGCCCTCCTGATCTTCCTCAGCACTTCCCTGAGATGCAGCACATCGCTCCGGAGCCAGAGCTCTCCCTGTGGCCCTTCCTGCTTTCCAAAGCTGTTGTTAGGAGCTGTTTTTTCGGTCCCAGCTCTCTTGCCTCCTGGTCATTTATTAGCCGTGATAGGTTGCCTTTTGCTGTTGCCATTCCCCAAGTCCCCAAACACATTTTAGCGGTGTCAAGCGCTGCAGCAGGTAGTGGCTGCCCTCGGTTATTGACTGGCTGTAACAGCCTGGAGGGTTTGCTGGAGCTGGAGGTCTCGGTTCAGCCACAGAGGGATTTGTAATTTCGAGTTCTCTTGCTGCACACGCTTCCTCAGAAAGGAGGAAAAATTGGATTAATTTTTTTTTGTCAGAAACAAGAGGGGAAAGGCACAGCAGGAGCCCTGCAGCGGGCTCCCAGCCAAGGCTGAGATCCCAATCGCTCCCATCCCAAGCCAACACCCACTCCCTGTGTTTTCCATCTCCCTTTTTGTATTTTCAGTTGTTTTCTTGCCGTTTCCGCTCTCCCAAATTATGCAGGTTTTCTGGGGAGGACACGGTAACTCAAAGCCTGTTTGGGTGGTCACACTGAGTCAGAGGGAAAAAAATACCTGCTGAGCTCGGTGCCGGTGGCAGAGGCTGGGCAAGAGTGGTGGGACACGCTCAGGGACGTCCTTCCTGCCACCCCCTCCCCACCACATGGACCCCCAGGTCTTGTACATTTGGGAATTGTTGGTTTGGGTCCCTGCTGTGCAAGAGGAGGAAATTTAAGCCCTCCAAGCCCAGCATTGTCTTTAAAAGCTGAGCTGCCTGCCTGGACTGTGCATCCTTTAATCCAGCACCAAACCATCCTGGGGAAATCTGGGTTAAGCAACCAAAGAATTTGGGATACTGAGAGGGTTGTGCTTGTTTACAAAATGTGCTGGGGGCTTAAAAACCCCTCGTGGTTTAGCAAAGGCTGCTGTGGGGGAATTGGGGGTCACAGCCCAGTAAAGCCCCTGGAGGACACAATCCTGAGCAGTGATACAAGGTACAGCCCCACCCTTCGAACCATGTCCCCTGTTGTCCCCTTTCATCCCACAAGCTGCAGGATCTCTGAGGAAATTCTGCTCCAGCTGTGGGAGAGGGATGAAAAATGTGTTTTTTCTTTGAGGAGTCTCTTCTATTCAGAGATGAAACAGAAATGCTTTGAATTCACGTAAATTGAAGGACCCCGAACCAGCTAGCGGGTGCTTCACCAAAACCTCACACCTTTTTTTTCTTTTTCAATATCCTTACAAATAAATCATGTAATCTATGTAGTCTGGGACAGAAAATCCACTTTTCAGTCAAAATCTCCTGCTTGATGAAAAGCTGCAGCCTCGCTCTTGCCGTAGGACTCGGTGAGAGTGAGGGCTCGAGCAGAGATGTGGGAAAGGAGATGCACTGCAGGGAAAACTTGTTGAGAGCTGCTCTGCTCTCAACAAGGGCAAAGGGTGTTTCTCCTGTGATGTGCTGGAGATGATTCATGTCCTCAGCTTGGGCTCAGGCAGAGCTGGGGCATTGTGAAGGTCTGCTACAGTCCAAGTTTTCTTGGTCAGTAGGAGAAGTGCAGTAAGGTCAGGGAGCGATGGGGAGTGGATAACTGGGGAAGCTGCTGGTCAGTGCCAAAGAAATGCCAAAAAACCCAGCAAGCCCTCTCAGATCGATGGAGCTCTTGTGCTGTAGGCTGTGACTTCTCCAGGCTGGGGGGAGAAGCAAAGCTGGCCTTAGTCTGAGCAGGAAGAGAGCTGACCTGGACACCAGGAGGGTGCACGACGTCACTCATGGTCGACACCTCCAGCCTGGACCACTTGACTATCAATCCAGCTGGAGATGGCGGATTGGGATGAGTCCACTTTTGTCTCGTCTTCGCCTGGTGCTGACCTTCCCAGCCTGCAGCACTTTGTCAAAGCTGATCCAGCTCACGGAGCTGTGACAGCTTTCCAAGGGCAGAAGGGAACGGTACGAGGCTGAGGTTATTCACGAGGAGCTAAAAACTTCTCGTTCAAGGTGGGCTATGCCAAAACTGATTCCAACAACACCTGGTGCTTTGGGCTTCCTGCTCCTTTCTCTAGTGTTACTTCCAAGGAAAACTGGAAACAGTGAAGTCCAGCACCTGAAGGGAGCCTTCAAAGATGGAGAGGGATTTTTCACGTGTAGTGACAGGAAAAGACGGAATGGATTCCAAACGACAGAGCACAGGGCTGGATTAGGTATTAGGAAAAAATCCTTCCCTGCGAGGGTGGAAAGACACTGGCACAGGTTGGGCAGAGAAGCTGTGGCTGCCCCATCCCTGGAAGTGTCCAAGGCCAGGTTGGATAAAGTTGGAGCAACCTGGGCTAGTGGAATGTGTCCCTGCCCATGGCAGGGCATGGAATGAGATGGGCTTGAGGACATTCTGTGATTGATTGATTGATTGATTGATTCTAAGTTTGCTTTGGGGAAACAATGCCCCCTGTGCCCACAGTCTGTTATCCCTGGACTGACCTGGCTTTTCCTCCCGGCTGATTTCCAGCTGGAAGGCGCCGTGTGCCCACGGTGCGTGTCCGTGGGATGGGCTGTGGCCACGGCTGCACGGCTGCTCTGTGGCTCAAGCCATCTGCCCTGAAGTCAGTCACAAAACAGAGCCTGGAAATGGGGAGCAAGGTATGATGAGAGCTGGCATTTCTGCCATGAGGCTCACCGTGGGCTAGAGAGCAAAAATAGAGTTTGATTCACTCACTGCCTGCTAACCTGGGTCTGTTTTTCCCTCAGAGCTCTAGGGAGATTGTCATGTCCCATCTTCCCTCCTTCTTCCCCCCTCTCCACTGGGTTGCCAGTATTTATTTTTCTTCTCAGGTCTATTCCGTAACATGAACAGCATGATGGAAACATGGCAGTTTCGGTCCAAAAAGCAGCATCAGCAGCCCCGAGAGGGAGAAGTGTGCTGAGAGCAGGCATTCAGTTTATGAAGGGTTTCAAGGTTTCAAGCTCCATCCTGCATTGGAACAAACCCCATAATTTTGCAGTTCTCGAAGAGAAAATTCTCTTCCTCCCACCTCCTTCACCACCGCCAAAATCTCTTTGTGTTGCTCAAAACATTTCATTTGCATTTCTGATGTCTGCATTATTCTGTACTTGGACACGAAACTTTAAAACCTCTGAAACGAAAAGGTTCCCTGAAACTCTCTTCTTTGTGCCATTCTGCAAATGGACGCAGGGAGCTCTGGAAGGGAATAACCCTCCCTTTCTCCCTCGGCTGATTCTTCTTCCTTGTCACTCTGACTCCATCAGTCTGATCCACAGAGGCATTTCGTGCCTTCAAACAGCATATTCCAGCCAAACAAAACTCCCCTGCAGCTGTCTTGGACCAGACCTCAAACCACCCTTCCTCCCTTCACCCTCTGTGCTGCTCCTTGCATCCCATGGCATGGGATGGGACAGCCATTCTCCCTGTACATGGTCCCAGCGGACAAATCCACACCCCATGTGTGACCCTGTGCTCCCCCAGCAGACCTGAACTGTGTTTGGCCTTCAGAGAAGCTGCTGAGGTTGGAATCCTCCAGCTGCTCTTCGGGCATGGCTGGGAAGGGACATGAGTGGTGGCTGCAGCTTGATGCTGGTTGAATTTTGAACAATGCTGATGGGACTTTGGGATGGCTTGGATCCGTTCCCAGGTCTTTATCTCTCAGTGCCTGCTCAACGGCATTTAACAGCCTCATATTTCATGGATGTCTCTGAAGCCACAGCTTGCTCGGCTCATTAGTCCCTGATCCCAGCGCTGGGCACAGCCCTGCCATGCTCTGACCTTCTGAGAGCACACAACCTTCTTCAGGCCATGCCACGGGCTGGTTGGGAGGCTTTTGTCCTCCTTTGGTGCTGTTCCACATCCCCTTTTTCCTTTAGGAAGCAGTTTCTTGCTTTGATCACTCTGCAGTTGCCCACTCCAGGCACGCTGTCCCTGCTGCATCCCTGGGGAGCGCATCCCACCTCCTGCTTCCAAATTCCCTCTTCCCGAGCTCTGCTCCATCCTCTGCACCCTGCAAATCCCTTCTCCTGCCTCTCCCTCTGCTGTTACACAGACCTTGCTTTCACCCTCCAGGTGAGGAGTGTGCAGCCAGCACGTTTTCCAACGTTGCAGACCATGAGCTGTCCCAGGAAATATTCACTTCCAGGGATGCCATGCCCTCTGGAGTGTGGTTTTCCACGGGGCAAAAGGAAGGTGAGGCAAAGCCATTTACCCCAGCACTGGAAGGAAGAGCACTGCAAGTGCAGCCCTGCAGCACCCCCAGGGATAAATCAGGAGAGGGGAAGGAGGGAAGAGGAAGGGATTTCTTCCAGAAGCTCAGCAGTCCCACACAGAGTTCGAGGGTGGGGTGTTCAGCCCCCAGGAGAAGGGCCTGGGAGGAGGAGTTTATCCACTGCGGTCACAGCAGAGGGTGACGCTGTCCATGTCATGGGACGTGTGGGCACCACCCTCCTCCTCAGTTCATCCACGCCATCATGGCATGGCAGCAGCCAGAGGTATCTCTCGTCTCTGCCCGGGAAGTCAGAGAGATCCTTCTGCCAAGGAAATTCAAAGGAGGGAAGTGACAAACTTTCCTTTTATTCGTCTATTTTTTTCATTATTTTTTTTAGATTTCTCTTTGGAAAGGCTTTGGTGAAATTTAAGAAAGGGCTGTCTCAGCAACTTCCCTTCTGCTTCATCACTCTGAGCACTGCAACATCATCAAATTAGTCAAAAGAAAACAGTGGTGCCTCTCATTTCTCCAAACAGCCAGATGCTCCTTCTGAGAGGAGGCAGCATCCAAGGCTCTTGCACCACTGGGGGAGGGCAGGATTCCTCTTTCCATTTTTAAGTACCAAATTTTGCTTTCCAAACAGAAAACAACCTCAAAAATGGTTCCTTCCCCAAAACTTAGTCTGGATCTAGATCTGACTGATAGTATTTAATGGATCTGGCAGCAGGACTGGTCAGAGAGGGATCTCTGGATCCTGGATCTGGTCTTTGGGATGTTTCAGCCAATCCATGGCCTCCAAGGACACACCTTCAGCATTGCTTCCAGCTCCTCAGAGACATTAAGGTGCTCATTTAAAAAATCTCATGGGATGGTTCGTGTTGGCAGGGACCTTAAAGCTCATCTCATTCCAACCCCTGCCATGGGCAGGGACACCTTCCACTAGATCAGGTTGCTCCAAGCCCTCTCCAACATGGCCAGGATTTCTCCAAAGGCTGCCAGGAGCCAAGGGCCAGCTCCACTCTCCCTCTGGCACATCCCTGGGAATGTCCAGCCTGGCTGCCTCAAAACACCCCTGGAGGGAACTGCTCCCTCCCCATTGCCCACCAGAACAGCCCTTTGGGTTCTCCTGTTCATCAAGTGCTTTTGGAAACATTACCCAGAGGCCGAGCTCGGGCACGGTGTCTCTGCCACTCTCCTTGAGTTGTGAGTGACATCCTGGCGCGGATGGGGCAGGTCACCTTGTGCCTCTGCTGGGGGCTGGAGAAGCCACGTCGAGGGAGGAAAACAACTTCCCCCAAACACCCTGTTCCTGTCCAAGCTCACAAACAAGGCGATTCCAAGAAAGGGGCAGGAAATATTTGTAAAATGAAACCATTGATTGGTTTTATTTTTTTCCCCCATCTGCGCTAGGGCTGGGGCGAGGCTCTGGCTGCTCTGAATGGGCTTTTCTCTCCCTGCCTCTCTGCAAAAGACAGAGCCGGATACTTCTGGGCAGCCTCATCCCGGGGGGCGGTCTGTGCTGGCTCGGGACACGCACCCGGAGCCCCGGCAGGGACGGATCCCGTGCCCCGACCCCTCGGCGCGGAGGTGCGAGAAGCGCCCCCGGGGCTCAGTTAATGGCTCTGTGGCACCTCCGCTTGGCTGTGCTTTTGCCGCAGGGGCTGAGGGCGAGGCGGCTCCTCCCTGCCCTGCTCAGGCAGCCGGGAGTCCGTCAGGAACAGCCACACACAGCCCGCCCTGCCACACTTGCGGACGCGCAGTGGGATGTGGAGCGTTTGTTCGTGAGCATCCGACCTGTAATGGTCTCCTGGAACTCACAGTCCCTCGGGATGGCGTATGGGATCATGGAATCATAGAATATCCTGAGCTGGAAGGGATCCCGAGGGTCATCCAGTCCAACCCCAGGCCCTGCACAGACACCCCAACAATCCCACCCTGTCCCTGAGAGTGGTGTCAAAGCACTCCCGGAGCTCTGGCAGCCTTGGTGCTGTGCCCACTGCCCTGGGGAGCCTGGTCAGTGCCCACCACCCTCCAGGGGAAGAACCTTTCCTAAGATCCAACCTAACCCTGCCCTGGCACAGCTTTATGCTGCTTCCTCAAGACACACAGTCCCAGAAGCCGGGAAGGACCCACAAGGGTCATCGAGTCCAACCCTTAGCCCTGCACAGGACCATCTCCAGCAGTCACACCCTGAGCCTGAGAGCATCATCCAGACATTTCCTGAACTCTGTCAGGCTTGGTGCTGTGACCACTGCCCTAGGGAGCCTGTCACTGGTCACAAGAGTGAAGAGATTGGTACCTTCCCCTCCACTGCCCCTCATGAGGATGCTGAAGACCACAACGAGGTCTCCCCTTAGTCTCCTCTTCTGCAGGCTGAACAACCCTCGAGGTCAGTGAATGGGAGCAGCACTTGCAATACACAAAGTGCCCAAGCACAGCGGTGGTTTAATTCAAGCATCTGGGCTTTCTCGATGCCTTTGGCACAGGTGCCTTTATGGCTTTGCTGGTGTACAGACAATGAGATTAGACCTGCAGCCTCCCTGCCGAGCCCTTGGGCTGCTGCTGCCGACTGATGGATCCCTCTCCAAGCTTCCCTTGTGCCGGCACTGGGGTTGCAAACACCTCCCTGGAAACAGCAGGTCATGCCGGGTGTATCCTCAGTGTCATTTTGGAGGTGCCTGTGGGGTATCTGCCATGCTGGGATCTGCCTGCAGATCCCGAGCCTCTCCCGTGTGCAGAGAGGCAAAGCCTGTGCCCCTGGAGAGGAAGCTTCCCTCTGCCAAACCCCAAGCACCAGGAAAAACCAAGGGATTTCTTCCCTTACCTTATGGATTCAGTGCTTGTGTCTTGATTTTGGGCCAGCCAGGGGGAGCAGCACGTTGAGGCTCACCAGCCACGAGAAGTGTGTGCCCCTCACTTTGTGTGCTCAGTGGCCCTGTGGTGACCTGCCTCCACCCTCCCTGACACGGTGGGGCTCAGGGCAGGAGGGCAGGGATGTGCAGCTGTGAAATGAGTGTTCTCCAGGAGATTTAACAGCTGGCTTTGACTCAGAGGGAAGAGCCAGATTGGCTGGATTTACATCCTGCTAATTCTCTGTCTTGCTGCTGGGGATTATCCTAGATGGACCTACCCTGGATGTGTCAAGAGGCCATAAGCTTCCCCTCTGGATGGGCTGGCACTGGGCAGAGTGGCATTGCCTGGTTCATGGTTGTCCCTGCCCCTGGGATCTGTGTGTCTGCTGGGTGCTTCAGAGATCCAGGATCTGCTGCCTTTGGGTGGGTGGAGAAGGTGGAGTTTCTTGTGATTTATCTGATGGAAACCCTTTCACATCCTCATCACCAAAGAGCAGCTTTCTTGTCCTGAGTGGGAGCATAGAAATCCCAGTAAAAACTGCCCCCATGGCATCTGTACCTCCTCATTTGTACCAAGCTGGCCACTTTCACCCTAAGGCAGACAATGTCTGGAAGATCTCCAGGTGTCTAGTGAAATATTTTGGCAGCTGAACATTGCTCTGTAAAGGCAGAAAAATTACAGAAAATGGAGAGCACGGGGAGATGCACTTTAAGTGAAGCATTTTCCTCAAGCTGTACCTAAGGGTACAACCTGGGGGACAAGGAGGATTGTGAAACTGAATTTGTTTGTATCTTCCTGCCCCGGTGTCAAGAGCATCATGTGTGAATGATGTCCTGAGTGCAAGTGTCCTACTTTGGTCGGTGCCCAAAACCCGCCGTCACTAATGAGAAGGCTCATTATTGACTTCAGTGGGCATCTGGAAGACTTTTAGGAACTGCCAGCAGGAGTGAAACAATTGCCAGAGTGCATTACCCTGGTGCTCTGTTGAGCAAGGGCAAAGGCAGCCATGGCCACGGGGCTGTCCTGGCCCCCACAGCCCAACCCGACCCAACCCGACCCAACCCATGGAGTTCCTTCTCCCCCCGTGGTCTCGTGGGGCAGGTGATGCAGCGATGCCACCACCTGCCTTCTCTGAGTATCACGGCTCCAAACCCCACTTGTTTTCCTCCTTCAGAGGGCTCCTGTGGCAGTGGGTTTGCGTCACCTGCCTGCGTGGCATTTAGGGGTATGTTCCCCAGGCAAAGCGTGTGCTCCGTGAGCTCCTCTGATGTCACTGCACAGCCCAGGGCAGCCAGTGCTGGGATATCCTCGGTCCCCAGCCCTACCCACACCCCCAGCTCCGGGGGGACCATCCATCAGTTTGCCTCACTAAATTCGCTCGCGCTCGCCGGCTTTGGCAGCATCTCTAAAGGTCAGGAAAGAGGAGAGAGAGAGCTCTTTCCCCCTCCTGGGAACCACCTATTTGTTCTTGGGCTTTCTTCCCCTTCTCTGCTCATAAACACCAAGCTGCTCTGCAAACCTGGCTGGTTCCGCTCTGAGGTTTTGCCTTGAGGTTTTGCAGCTGCAGTTGTGTGTGGCTCCCCTTTCCTCGTCTCTGTGCTTTTTCTCACAGTGTTCCAGCTTGGTTTTTGGGGTGCGGAGGGTCTGTTGTGTGACCCTGCCAGAGCCAGTGTAGAGGCAGGGGTTTCCTGTTGTTCTGCAGGCACTGAGCTTGCCCACGAGGTGGAATTTCCATTGTTTGGGTTGCCCTCTCCGTGGTGATTCATCGTCTTGGCCGAGGCAGAGTTTCCTTCCTTCCCGCAGGGCAATGTGCAAGTTTTCACTCCCGTGGAAAGCAGCTGGAGCAGGACCTGTCCCCCTGGTCCCAGCACCCAGCCACCCTCCCGCCTACTGACCCAAATGGTTTTTAACCCTTCAGTTTCAGGGAAGGGGAAACCAATCCCCAGAAAGCCTTACCGGCTCGGGTGGAGAACGACCGTGTCTTGGGTGACCTGTGGGGGAAGAGCAACGTGCCCGTGGTCCTGAACAACCCCTACTCCGAAGCAGAGCAGGTAAGAGCCCATGGCTTGTGCTGCCTTGGGTGGGAAGGCGGTCTGGGGGCATGTGACCCATCCTGGTGGGTTCTCACACCACAGAGAACCTGCACGTTGATCCCAAGAGCTGGAGCTGGTGGGGTGTAGACCCCGCGGTTCAGTCAGGGTATACAGGTCACTGGAGAATGATGTTCACCGTCCAAGGGCTGACGTGGGATGGGAGCACAGCCAGGGACCAGGACTGTGAAACCTCCCTCGGGAACGTGATCCCGTTTTGTGGCAAACAGCCAAGTTGCATCATTAAAGTCGTTTTGATTCATATGACGGTAATTCAATAGAGCACTTCAGATAATACGTTGTACGGTGCCTTTTCATCTCCTCACACTCCACGGACATAAATTCTCAGGCTTCCTTGCCAAAAGTAGATTAACTCCACGTCTGTAGCAAAGCCAGAGACGTAAGGCAGACCCTGCCAGGCCACAGAGATCACCTCAGGGAAAACATGACGTGTGTGAGCCCTGCCAAGCCTATTCAAGCAAACGTGTCTCCCTGATGGGATTAACCAGCAGCAGGGCAGGACATGGGGCATCAGTCTTGGGACCATCTTGTTTCAGATCCCCTGTCATGGGCAGGGACACCTTCCACTGTCCCAGGTTGCTCCAAGCCTTGTCCAACCTGGCCTCAGACACTCCCAGGGATGGGGCAGCCACAGCTTCTCTGCCCAACCTGTGCCAGGGCCTGCCCACCCTCCCAGGGGAGAATTCCTTCCCAATATCCCATCTAACCCTGCCCTCTGGCAGTACAAAGCCATTCCCTGTGTCCTCTCCCTCCATGCCTTGTCCCAGGTCCCTCTCCAGCTCTCCTGGAGCCCCTTTAGGCACTGCAAGGGGCTCTCAGGTGTCCCTGGAGCCTTCCCTTCTCCAGGTGAACACCTCCAGCTCTCCCAGCCTGGCTCCAGAGCAGAGGGGCTCCAGCCCTTGGAGCACCTCTGTAGCCTCCTCTGGACTCTCTCCAGCAGCTCCATGTCCTTCCTGTGCTGGGATCCCAGAGCTGGAGACAGCTCTCCTGTGACTCCTACATGGAACTGTGTTCCCACATCCTTTTGCAGCCTCACAGTGTCAAAGACCCACACAGGACATGTGAGACCTGCTGTGCTGGTGCTGGTGCCCACACAGGGCAGCTGAGATAACCCTGACCACACCAGGCTTGCTACATGGTTTTAACCAACCTGGCTGGGTGCTGACATGCAGTTGGGATCAATTCCATCCTCCCCTTGCCTGGGTGCAGCTGAGGATTGACGTGAGGTGTCCCAGCAGCACAGCCAACCTCACGGTGGGTGTCATCTCCATCAGCACACTTGAATTGGTGCATCCATGAGCTGCAGGGGGCTTTGTTCAGCCCCTGGAGAGATGTCACTGGGCAATCCCATGTCCCACCACGTGGTTAGTGCACCGTGGCAGGTCTCACCAGCCCATCCCACCCAAGGGCAGCTTAGTGCTCTGCTCCCTTTGCCCCAGCTCTGGAAAGACTCTCTGCCTCCTTTGCTAAGCTCCTTGCGTGTACATGTCTGTTACTATAAGCACTTTATAACCTTCTGTGTTCAGGGCTTAATTTCTCTCCACGTTAGAGCTGCCAAAACCTCCAATCTTAAGCTGCTATTAAACTCTTTATTTTTTATTTTTTTTTCACTAGATGCACAGCTTTCTTTTTATCCTTCTTATCCCCAGATCGTTACGCCAGCTCTTCTGGGAGCGCTTTGGTTTTCCCCCCGTGCCGTTCCCCGGGGCTCTGTGTGGTCAAGGCAACTCAACTTCTTTCAAGCAGCAATAAATACTATTAACACAGGGCAAAGTCAAGCCAAGAGGGAACTTTTTATACACCTTGTTCTTTAAAGCAGGATTTGGTGGATTCACTTGGCCAGGTGGTGAATGCTCACTGAGGCTCGTAATGAGGTGCTGAAAGACCTGCTGGGCATCGATCCCCATCCCTCTTTTTTTTTTTTGCAAAATCATGCAGCTTGTTTTCCTTGTTTTCCCAGGAGCCCAATCCCCCTGACCCTGCACTTGACTGATGGAAAGATGTTGTAGCTGCACCAGGTCTTATTTCAGTCCGCGTGGATTGATTTGTTAGTAGCTTGAGGGTGACCGGGCCTTTGTGTCCATGCAGGTCTCAGGGGAAGGGAGTCACATCAGCTCCATGTTTGTAAGGGTGATTTGCGGCTTTATGAAACAAAAAACCGCACAGTTTCAACGAGTGAAGTTGGAAGGAAATGTCAGCGTGGCAATATATGTATGAGCTGGGCTACTGCTGCAGTCTTTGTCACGGAGTCACACAACCACAGAACAAGCCAAGTTGGAAGGGACCCAAGAGGATCAACGAGTCCAACTCCTGGCCCTGCACAGGACCATCCCCAAGAGTCACCCCCTGTGCCCCAGAGCATCATCCAAACACTCCTGGAGCTCTGGCAGCCTTGGGGCTGTGCCCACTGCCCTGGGGAGCCTGGGCAGTGCCCACCACCCTCTGGGGGAAGAACCTTTCTCTGAGATCCAGCCTAACCCTGTCCTGACACAACTCCAGCCATTCCCTGGGTGCTGTCCCTGGTCCCCACAGAGCAGAGATCAGTGCCTGCCCCTGCTGAGGAAGCTGGACCTGCAATGAGGTCTCCCCTCAGTCTCCTCCAGCTGGACACACCAAGTGCCCTCCGTGTCCTCACACACTTCTCCCCCAGGCCCTTCCTCATCTTTACTGCCCTCCTTTGGACACTCTCCAATGGCTTTCTATCTTTCTTACATTGTGGTGCCCAAGACTGCCCCAATATTGCAGGTGAGGCCACCCCAGTGCAGAGCAGAGTCTGGCTGGTGATGCTTTAGGTGATGGCCCCCGTGGACGTGTTTCAGCAGGACAATACCTGCCACCACCACCGGGTGCGGGTGGGGTGGGGAACTTGTAGAGCCTCCTTGGATCTCAGAAGGGGAGATGGTCCCTGTCATTCTGGCCCCCAGGAGCACCCAGGCCCGGGTGCATTTGTCCCCTGCTGTCTCCAGACAGCTCCCAAGCTGTGTGCTGCCGATAAGTGTCACCAAGCTCGCTGCTAAGAGCTGTTTGCATAATGCATGTGCGGCCTGACTGGCACATTAGTCTCTCGGTTTGTCCCACTCTTGAGTCACTAATATCACAGCTGCCTAATTAGAACATGAAAGGATCTCACACAGCCTCCCTGACAGAACGAGGGGTAATATTTGGCTTCAGCTTTGCCGTGCAGGGAAGGAACACACACACACACACAGCTCCTTCCCAGGCTCTTCTGAGTGTCTCTCTCTCCACGGCTGCTCTGTGATGTGGTTGTCAGACCTGACACCTCTGCTTCTTGGAGGTGGCGTTGCCTCGGCTGCTCCAGCCTGGCTGGCATCCCAGAATTTCAGCATCCCTCTGCTCCGTGGCCCTCTCGCAGCAAAGGCTGAAAGGGTTGTCAGGCCTTGGAACAGGCTGGCGGAGCTCCCGCCCTTGGGGATGTCCAAGGAATGGCTGGATGTGGCACTCAGTCCCCCAGTCTGGGTGACGAGGTGGGCATCGGACACAGGGTGGACTCGATGATCTTCAAGGTCTTTCCCAACCTTGATGATTCTGTGACTCTAAAACTGAAGCTTTCCCAGATCGTGCAAGGAAAAGATAAACAGGAAAGGGAGCAGCTTTGAGAGAGTCTAAGGCAGAACATCTGTGGGCAGATGTTAAGCAGCCAATGTCCACGAGCTCGCTCACTCCAAGGGTCATGGCTACACCTGGATTCATGGCACACTTGGGCCATCCCAGCTCTACCAAGACGTTGCTTAGCAGCACACCTTGTCAGGAGATCAAAACTGAGTCGGATTTAAAAAGTGCTGGAAACAATCAACACTTCCTGCCTGGTGCTCCCGATTTCTGTCTGGCAGGTGGAGGTGCAGGTGAGGATTGGATTCAGTTGCATTTCTGGGCAGCAGTTTTCAGCTTCACTTGACCAATCTCATGGAGCTGCTCCGAGCAATCACGCTGAGAAGAAAGGCGGCAGATTATTCCTCTTGGTCCTCAGGGTGGCTCAGAGAGCACAGAATGCTATTAGTGGCTAAAGAATGATTTAATTCTCTTGAAAGAGTAAAACAAATAGGGTAAAAAAAAAAAATAACCAGGAACTGCCACTGCCATACTTCGGGTCAGATTCCCTAAAGTCGAAAAAAAATAACTTAAAAGTAATGCTTTTCAGGAATACATTTTGGTGACTCTTTTTATTTACTGCTGGTTTTGAACTCGACATGAAGTTTTATATTTGGTTTTCACAGCAGGGAGAGGGGAGGCTGAGATTCAGTGTGTGGTCACTTGGCTTCAGGGGCTTTGAAAGTCTCCTCGGGAAGATCACAGGATTTGTGGCATGAGGAATGGCACAGAGATCCATGGCAGCACAGCCCAAGGGGTGTCCTATCGAGGGCTCAGGCTGTAAATCTCTCCCTTCCCCTCCAGCCTCTGTCCCTTGTCCCCAGCATGTTTTCAGTGCACGGCATTACACTGTGAGCCTCAGGCTGCTTGACAGCAAAATTCCTGTTTTCCAAAAAAAAAATTAAAAAAAAAGGGTCTGGAGCATATGGTAAAAACAAGGACTGGGCAAAACCTCTGGCCAACAGTGCCACCAGGGCCCTGCTGAGGTGTCTGCTCAGCACAGCAATCCGTGACCAGCCAGGCATCGATGTCTCCCTGCTTTGGAAAAGCAGAGCAATCCTCTGGCAAAGCAGGAACTAGTTAGACCTGGAGCCTCACCTGCTTTGTCATCCCTGTGGCTCGTGTTGCTTTCCCTCCTGGACCAAGAGCTTCTTCCACCCTGTGTTGGCTCTTCTTTAGTTGGTCTTTCAGTCTGTGACACTGAATTTGTACTGTTGCTGCCAGTGCATGGGTGCAACTGTGACATGAGCCCAGAACCCCCAAAAGGGAGGGTGAGACTCTGCACGGCTCTTCAAAAAAACCTCCTCGATGGACTCGAAAGGGACACCAGCCACAGGATTCATGTAGGAAGGTTACAGCCAGCTTGGTCCAAGCTCAGGGATAATTTGCAGAGATTCAAGCCTTGGAGTGGTGCCAAATATGAACAGGTTTTGTCAGGATGCCCTGATGTGGAACAGGTCTCCCCTTGAAACCTTCAGCAGCAGTGTTGTGGTTAAAGTGGTGGGATTACATCCTACTGTAAGATCTGATTCCTAGGAGAAACATCTCTGCTTTCCAGAGCCACTGCAGACCTCCCTGTCCCATGACACGCTGGCGGACACCAATCTCTCTCTAAGCTCTGAATTGCTTGGGCTGAATAAAGGCCACAGCAGAAATCTGTGATATTATCTGTGAAAACAAGCAAAAAGAAGCACTTGTAAGCAGTTCCTCTCCTCGCAAGCTCCGTGCCGGCTGGGGCTCTCCTTGTGCTGGCACAGAGCTCCAGAAGTGCTGGATGAGCACACCCAGCAGAGCATCGGGGAGGGCTGGGGACTCGGAGCTGAGCTGAGCCATCCGACCATGCATGATTCAGCAGCCCTCCCACTTGCATAATTTATCCCTCCTTATTCCTACGATCTTCCAGCATTGCTAGCAAAGGAGATGTGCCTGTGGCTTGCTCAGAGGAATCATCAGCTGTTAGCTCTGTCTCACAGCACTCCAACCAGCGAGGCAGAGCTTGGCACCTGCAGAGCCTGAGCAGGTGATGCTCCTAAGAAAGAAACATCCTATTGGGTTCATGTAGGTCTTCCACACAACATTCTACCAAGTCACTTCTACCCCTGGTTTTAACTCCTCTTCGACAGGTTTGGCTGTCCCATAACCAGACGTGACTTCTCAGTTGCACTAAGACTTGGCTGCCTCAAATAATGCCAAACATTTGGGGAACACACCTTGTCTCACTGTAGTACCACTGGAATGTAAGCACAGGCATCCTCCAATACAAGGAGCTGCTCGTTGTTGTGACCTTTTCCTGTGCCTCGGTGGTGAGTGCTGACCTTGTTCCTGGTGTTCCCTGTTGTCCAGCCACCTCCACCCGGGCGTCAGTCCCCGACCAAGAACACGGCCAATGGGAGTCCTTCCAAATGCCCACGGTTCGTGAAAATCAAGAACTGGGAGACGGGCTCCGTGCTCCACGACACCCTGCACCTCAAGACTGCCATGGTGAGTAGAGTTGGAAGGACTGGCCAAGAGTTGTCTGAGCATAATTGAGAGGATCACAGTGTTTCCAAGATGGTTTTGCCTGCAGATACAGAAGTGGATGAATTCAGGTCAGTCTTGTCTCCAGTAGGGTTTGAATTTCAAAGCCTTGGTGTAATAAGCTGGGGGAGAGGGAAGTGCACCTGGGATAAATCAGGAAAAGCCTTTAACTTCATGCCAAGCTGGGGCAAGAATCTCATGATCTCCAGTTGTCTGTGTCGGGCGGTTCAAGAATTGAGCTGTCTTGCACACCATTAACAACGGGGTGAGAACAAATAAGCTGGCCGTGTCCCTGTCTGCCAAAGACACCACCAGCCTCTGTGCAGCCCATCACTGACTTCCCCCAGCCCAGCTCAGGTGCAGAAGTGCTGCAGTGACCCCAGACACACCTGTGTCCTCCTGTCCCCCCAGACCACAGCCTGCACCGAGCAGATCTGCATGGGCTCGGTAATGACCCCCAGCCCGCACATCCGCAAGTCAGAAGACACCAGGACAAAGGAGGAGGTGCTCCTCTTGGCCAAGGACTTCATTGACCAGTACTACTCCTCCATAAAGAGGTAAGTGCTGGCTGGAGAAGGTCACAGCCCGAGGCTGCTGTCACACATGACACCTCAAGCACTACATCCAGCTCTGGGGTCCCCAGGCCAGGAAAGACAGAGACCTGTTGGGGTGAGTCCACCGGAGGCACCAGGATCAGAGGGCTGGAGCACCTCTCCTGTGAGAGCACTGGGATTGTTCAGCCTGGAGAAGAGAAGGCTCCAGGGTGACCTCATTGCAGCCTCCCAGTACCTGAAGGGAGGCACAGGAAAGATGCAGAGAGGTTATTGCAAGGGCCTGCAGTGACAGGACAAGGTGAAATGGCTTCAAGCTGACAGAGGGCAGGGATAGATTAAATATTAGGAAAAAAATTCTCCCCTATGAGGGTGGGCAGGCCCTGGCACAGGTTGGGCAGAGAAGCTGTGGCTGCACCATCCCTGGGAGTGTCCAAGGCCAGGTTGGATGGGGCTTGGAACAACCTGTGGCAGGGGTGGAACAAGATGATCTTTAAGGTCCCTTCCAACCCAAACCATTCTGGGATTCAATGATTCTATGATCTGGGTGAAACCCTGGTGCTCCATGAGCATCTGCTTCTTCAGTGGAGTTTCATTCACAGTGTTTGTTGTGTGTCTGCGCAAATTATGGACCTCTCCCACTTGTCCTTGGTCATCTGTTACCTGAAAGCACGCACACGTGTGTGTGTGTGTGTGTGTGTGTGTGTGTGTGTGTGTGTGTGTGTGCACATGTGTGCTTAAGGAAGAAAAACTCATGCCCAGCTGGAGAGCAGCAGGATTCCCTGCCCTCCACCCAAACTGTCACCTCCTCTGCTCCTCACCCCTCCAGGTCTGGCTCCAAGGCCCACATGGAAAGGCTGGAGGAGGTGACCAAGGAGATTGAAGCCACCGATACCTACCAGCTGCGGGACACCGAGCTCATCTACGGAGCCAAGCACGCCTGGAGGAACGCAGCCCGCTGTGTGGGCAGGATCCAGTGGTCCAAGCTGCAGGTGAGCACCAGCCCCGCTGCAGACAGCTGGGAGGACACCTGACCAAGGGGGCACTGGAGTTGTGGAAAGGAAAACCTTGCTCTTCCAACACCTGGGGGAGCAGAGCACAGGTACAGCAAGGGGTGTCCATCACACAGCAGCTTGGGGGGTCCACAGGCTGGGAACTCAGCAGGAGCTGGAAAAGCATCTGTGGGGTTGGTGTAGCTGAGGGGGCCGTGTCTGAAATGGGGCCAACTGGGACGTGGCACGCTGGAGGACTTTAGAGAATCAGATCCTGCTCCAGTATCTTACCTGCTGCTTCCAGAGTATTGCTCTGCCTGCAGAGAGGCAGCAGGACACTCTCTTGGTAAAGAGATGCTACAGCAGGAGAGGATTTGGCTCAGCGCCCTTCTGACTGGTGGGAGCATAGAGGAGAATCAGGATTAGTGATCTCTGGTGGAATCCCTTGGCACAGAGGTGACATGTCCTGCTGTAGCTTGGAGCACAGCTCCAGCGCTGCTGAGCAGCTCCTGTGGTGCTTCACACAGAGCATGGGCACAGCCTGCCCGGCAGGCTGGCTCTCCTTTGATCCCAGCTCAGCCTTCAGCTCTTCTCATCCGCTGTTTCTTTTGGCGTTTCTGAACCTTGAGGGGAGCAATTCCTGCAAGAACTTCAAGCTTCCTGCTGACCCTCTTTCCTGGTTTCCCCACCCTTCTGTGGCTGCCCCGTCGCTGGGAGTGTTCAAGGCTGGGTTGGACAGGGCACTGAACAACCTGGTCTGGTGGGAGGTGCCCCTGCCCATGGCAGAGGGGTGGGACGAGATGGTCTTTAAAAGTCTCTTCCAACCCAAAACTGTTCTATGATTCCACAATTCCCTGTCCCTCAGACCTGGCTGAGCCCATCCTATTTCAGCTTTGAGTGCTGATCTCCGAGAGAAGCAGAGCAGAGCCCAGAATTGTTGCTGGGTAAGCCAGGAACAGCAGCAGGTTGGGAGCACTGAAATGAGGAGGTTTTTGCCTGAGCAGCAGATGACTCACCTCTCCAAAGCAAAAGGGGCAGCTGGATGAGACATCCACGTGTTCTAAAGGCAGAGAACACATAATTATGGAGCTTTAAATCCCTAAGAAGCCACGGCGGTGTCTCGAGTTCTCCATGTCCTATGTTTCGTGTTCTTGGCTCTGCCCTAGGACTTGGAGCATCTTACAGCATCACCACAATTACTTCCCCTGTTGCAGGTGTTTGATGCCCGGGACTGCACCACAGCCCATGGGATGTTCAATTATATCTGCAACCACATCAAGTACGCTACAAACAAAGGGAACCTCAGGTGAGCCACCAGGGTTTGGATCCAAAGGCCTCTGGGTGTGTGTAAACCCAGCTCTGGGCTGAAGTTGTCTCCTTTAGCAGCAGGATGGTTGTACCTGTCCCTGAAAACACTAGAGGGGAAGGCATCCTGCTGAGCCAAGTCTATCTCTTGCTCTCTCTGGGACCTCAGAGGGCACATTGTCCAGTTATTTCTCCTTCCCTATATCCTGCATCAAACACAGAGCACGGACTGCTCTCCAGACCCGTCTGAAACCCCACGTTAGCAGCCAGCTAATCCCACCCTGAATTCCAGAGCGAGGGCGCACCTGGCCATGACTTCCTCCGCTGTAAAACAGTTTGGGGACACACAGGGCTGGGGCACAGGGTGGTGGCAGGCACCCAACACTGCCCCACTGCTGATGGCCCCGGCTCTCACCAGCGCTGCCTCTGCCTTGCAGATCTGCCATAACCATCTTCCCGCAGCGGACGGACAGCAAGCACGACTTCCGCATCTGGAACACGCAGCTCATCCGCTACGCCGGCTACAAGCAGCCCGATGGCACTATCCTGGGAGACCCTGCAAACGTGGAGCTGACAGAGGTACCAGTCCAAGCCATCCCCCGTGGGCACCGTGGGCGTGGGGCTGGTGGGGGCATACGGGGATGCCGAGCATCGCAACTCTGGGGTGAGCAGGGTTAGCTCATCCACTGCAGCACCACAGAGGGAGGCTGGGTTTGAGTCACCCTCAGTTGTTTTCCCAAGGAATAAAGACTGGGTTTTGGCTTTTTGGCTTTTCTCACCCATTTTCTCCTTCACCATTACAGGTACAAATACTGTAAATGGATTTTCCAGAGCCATTTTGCTACCTGGAGTCTAGTTCTAGGCTCATTTTCAGCCCAAATCCCCCTTACTTGGCCAGGGCTGGGCTGTGACAGGAAACCTCCTGTTGTAGCTCCCTTGGCTGGAGGTTATTACTCAACCATGGCTTGGAAAATCCTTGGAAATCCTGTTAGGAGCCCTGCCCAGTGCCACGAGAGTCCCTGCCTGTAGTGCTTAAAGAGCAGGTGACCTGCTGGGACATCTCAACCCACTTTTATATTGCCTGTAGATCTGCATCCAGCAAGGGTGGAAGGCACCATATGGACGTTTTGATATCCTGCCTCTGCTCCTCCAAGCCAATGGCAACGATCCAGAGCTCTTCGAAATCCCCCCAGAGCTCGTGCTGGAAGTGCCCATCCGGCACCCCAAGTAAGTCAGAGGAAGCCCCAAAACTGCTCAAGGGGATCAGCAAGACTGAGCTCCTCTGGTCCCACCCTAAGCCACCTCCTGTGCCTGGCCTTTCCTTGCCATGGCTCGGCTGCTTTCCACAACACCCTCTCCCAGGTCTCACCTCCACTCTGATGTAAAGCTGGCAGAGCCTGGAGATGGAAAGCAAACTGTGGCCTTGTCTCAGGGCTAGTTTCCCTTTCCTCAGAGTCTCCCAGGACCTACACCACTCCACAACACTCCCGATGCATCGTTTCCTCCCCACAAACAGCCCCTAAGGGAGGCATTGCCTCCAGGATTCCATCTGCTCGCATCCTTCCCCCTGGTAGCGAAGCGACCTCCTCCACTCCCCTTCCTGCTGTGGGCAGGGAAGGTCTGGCTGGTTTCCTCACCCTGCTTCTCCCGGCAGGTTTGAATGGTTCAAGGACCTGGGCCTGAAGTGGTATGGTCTGCCAGCAGTGTCCAACATGCTCCTCGAGATTGGTGGCCTGGAGTTTTCCGCCTGCCCCTTCAGCGGTTGGTACATGGGCACGGAGATCGGCGTGCGCGACTACTGCGACAACTCCCGCTACAACATCCTGGAGGTAACTGCGCCTCCTTCAGGTGCCCCTGGGCAGGGTGAGGTTACTGGGGAGCGAGCAGGACACTGGGGCAGTGTTGCCTTGAGTGGGACTGCAGGATATCCGTTCTCCTGGAGCCACAGGGCCAAGGGAGTGATGGGCAGGCAAGGGGTTTGTGTCCTCTGGGGCCAGCTGGTGTCTAACATCCTACTGAGTCCCCCACAGACTTCCCAAAGCACCTGTTCGTGTGCTCAGCTGAGGTCATGGTGGGGCTGAGAGGGTGCTGAGACACTTGGTGGCTCCTCAGGGGCATGCCTGCCCGTGGGGACCCTCCAGCTGGCCCCTCTGGAGTCTTCAGCCATGGCTTGGGGGCTGCCCACAATGGGAGAGTCAAAGCCAAGCCATGGGAGATGCCAGTGATCTGGACTCATCGAGACCTTCCAAGGGGAATGTTGTGTTGTTTAGGGGGGCTGCATCCCTCCCCAGACCCCTGAAAACCAGAGGGGTGAGAGCAAGTGTGTGTGTGTACAACTGCTCCTGATGGGCCTTTTCAGCAGCATTTAGTCATCTTCCTCTGACCAGGGAGGCAGGAAGGCCATGCTCCTGCCATGGAGAGGAAAAGGCAGGACCAACAACAGCCCTTCCCTGCCCCGAGGGTGCCTTATGTCAGCCTGGGTCCCTCCTCTGGGTTCCTCTCCCAAGGCAGAGATCCAGTCCTTGGTCATTAAAAGCCCTCTCCTCTCCTCGTGCCATGTTTTCTTGCAGCAAGTGGCCAAGAAAATGAACCTGGATATGAGGAAAACCTCCTCACTGTGGAAGGACCAGGCCCTGGTGGAGATCAACATTGCTGTGCTGTACAGCTTCCAGGTACCTCAGGAGGAGGACTCTGATTTGTGTGGGTCAGGCCTGAGGGACACAGGGACCGGGGGGACAAGGATGGGGACATCAATCCAAGGAGAGCGCAGCACTGAACTGAAAACGGACTGTGCCTCCCTAATTTGAGCTGTTCCAGGAGCCTGCAGGGAAATTTAGAATCTCTGTGCCCTGGGCGTTGTAAAGACATGACCAGCATCTGAGTTCTGCTGGTCCACAAGGAATATCCCAAGGGGACAAGATCCAGCCCTTCGGTCAAATCCCAGGTTCTCCCCTTGCCAGCACTTAGTAGCTAAACTAGTCCTTGGCAACCCAACTCCAGAGGGTGGGAGTCCTTCCCAGAGCTGGGTCAGAGCTGCCCCATTGAGTTGTACAAGCCATGAGAGAGATGCCCAAGGGGATGAGCAGAGGATGCTCCACCTCGTTCACACCATCTCAGTCTTTGCTTGGCCCACGACAAATAACAGGGATGGCGGTCCCATAGCACATGCAGCCAGGAAGGGCTGGGGCAGCTTTACAGCCTCCTTGAGAAAACCGGGGCCAGCAGCCGCCCTGGGTCATCTCCAAAGGTCCTGTAAGACCATGGGAGTGAGGAATATTTGGGACAGCCCCAAGTGTAAAATCTTGGCTTTTGCCTTCTGGGGTGTATTAACAGCTGTGGGTCTGCTCTGCTCCCCCTCAACAGAGCGACAAGGTGACCATTGTGGATCACCACTCGGCCACTGAGTCCTTTATCAAGCACATGGAGAACGAGTACCGATGCCGTGGGGGTTGTCCTGCCGACTGGGTGTGGATTGTCCCACCGATGTCTGGCAGCATCACCCCGGTTTTCCACCAGGAGATGCTCAACTATCGTCTCACACCCTCCTTTGAGTACCAGGTACTGTCCTCACCTTTACCTTCTACCGGTGTGGCCAGGAGCAGGGTGGGAGATGGAGCTCAGAAGATGCAGGAAGGGGAGGAACACCATCTGAGCTGTCCCTCAAGTCCATGACGAGTCCAATCAATGCCCTAATGTAGTGCAATAACCTCCTTGGTCTTACACCCTCCATGAGAACATGTGGCCCCAATTTTTTGATCACCCTTGGGTCAAGCAGAGCTCCTCCCTTTGGAAGTGCCTAATTTTGCCCTTCGATGGGCAGCTGAGGGAATGGCCTGGAAAATGAGTGTGTCCCTCCCCTCTCCAGCCTGCAGGTTTGAGTGGATGGCTCCTGCCAGCTTGGGGATCCAACAATCTGCTGGGGGGGGGGCTCCTGCCCAGCAGGGCCAGCGTCGGGCTGAAATGCTGGTGCTGGAGTATTTAACACTTCAGACCACAGGGAAAAAAAAAAGCCCCTAAGCAAACACTCCCTCACTATCCAACCATCCCTGCTCCGGTGGTTTCCACACAATGTGACCTTTAGTCAAGAGCCCTTAAGGAACAATCACAAACCAGGAGCAGTCTGTTCATTTCTATAACCAACCCACCAGGAACCCCGATGGTTCCTGGCCCTGATTACGCTCAGCCGCCTGCGAGGGCATGGAATTAGCTTCTGTGTGCTTGTTCCTGGCTTCAGCTGCCTCCCCTTCCCAAAGGGCCTCTTAGGGAAAAACCCAGGGGGCTGGGGAGGGGGAAGGATGTGTTTCCATCACCTCTCCCCTTCTGGCGTTGCTTGCCTGCTTTTTGCCTGTGGGCTATTAATGCTCATCTCAAGAGGTGAGAAAGCAATTGGCCAGATGCTGTTACAAGCCAGCAAGGTTTATTATACTGCGATTTTTTGGTGCATCCTCCGTCGCCCAGCTGCCCAAAAAATACCCCATGGGGCTCCAAGGACCCATGGAAGAGGAGACCAGCTACTCCTGCCCTTCACAACTAGAGGATTCAGCACTCAGTGCTGTGGGTGCAGCACTGCCCAAAGCTCTGAGAGCTCCTGCTCTTCTCTCTCCAGCCAGACCCCTGGAACACCCACGTCTGGAAAGGGGTCAATGGGACACCTACCAAGAAGAGGGCCATTGGATTTAAGAAGTTAGCAAAGTAAGTACCAGCAGTCTCTGGAAAGCCGTGGAGTGTTTGGGGCTGGTCCTGCTTTTGGGCAGCTCTGATTGACAGAGTTACCCTGTGAGTGAGGGATGTGAGCCTGGACTTCTGGAGGCTTCACGTGCCATGAGGGGCATTTGGAGAAGCAGACAGTCTTTGAACACCCCATTAGACCACCCTCTATAGGGCAGTGAGATCACTCCTTGCTGTTCAGGGCTCTGCTGGCACAAGTGAGGTGAAACTCGTGTCCATATTTCTCTTTTTCTCAGTGATCTTTAGCTACTGGAGGAGCACCTGTCTCCAGTGCGTGTCTAACCCTCCAAACACCCTCCTTGCAAGGAAGGGGGAGATAGGAATGAGGAATCTCCCTGCAGGCAACAGATGGATCAGGGCTGAGCTGAGATTTGCACTTCATGGTCACTTGACCCCTGGAAACGGGCCACACGAGTCCCTCTCCCCTGCCAAAGCTCCAAGTCAGCAGGGGCGTAGGAATGAAGTGTAATTTGGACCTTTAGGCTGATCCTGGCCCAAATGCTTCCCCCGTGGGCCATTGGCAGAGAGGTGCTTGTAGGAGCTGCCGGCCAAGGCTGGGGAGGGCTGGGTCTGCCCCGGTGTCGGTGGCCAGGCTGCCAGGTGGCCCTGGCTCTTCACAGCATCTCCCCACGCTTCGCTTTCCACGCGCCCCTCCTATCAGTTTGTTCCCACTCTTCAGCTGTCACCTCCTGGAAGCTCTTTTCCATGGCGCATCCATAAACATGATCGGCAGCTGATGAATGTGCTCCTTCAGCTGACAGTGGAGCCTGAGCCTGGGCTGCAGCCGAGCCTGGGCAGAGCACGGGGAGATGGATCGGGCCATTGAGTGAGAAGAAACAACGCCTTTGTTGGTGTGTGCCCGGGTGAGGGATGGTTTTATAAAAATATGAGCGTGGCAGGTAATTTGGAAAAAAAATCTCCATTGTCCCTGATGGAGGGAAAAGGAATTATTTTTGTAATTCACCATTAATCTGAGCTGATCAGCAGCCCTGAGTGCTGCGCTTGGTGATTTTGTGCCTGCCCAGGCAGGCTGTGCTGGTTCTGGCCAAATCTGAGCCTTCAGACCCGCTGTCCCTGCCTGTCCTGCCCCCTCCCTGGGGCCAGTCCTGCGGTCAGGGGGCACTACCGCCATGGGAAAGCAAAGGAATGAGCATATAGAGCAGCAAATATAAATGTTCCTGAGGCTGGCTTTGACATGGAGAGGAGCTGCCCAGGGGAGGCAGGATGAATCTCTTCTTTCCTCCCTTTTTTGTCTCCCCTAAGTGCTTCTCCCGGAGCATTTCTTCCCTCCTTGGCAGGGAGAAGCTGGATTTCTTTTCTCCTGCCAGTGTGACCAGCCCAGTTGCAGTGTCCATTCCCCACAGCTCCCCCGAAGGGGATGGAGGAGTCCTGCTGAACTTGATCACCTGGGGCAGGGTCTGATCACCCTGTCAAAGTGAATCAAGCAGCCCTCATTCTTGCAAAGGCCACAGAGCTGCTTTGCGCTCTCTCAGCCTCCCAAAACGGCCCTTTCCCTGTCACAACAACAGGCTAAATCCACACCTGCCTCTCTGGTGGCCCCATTTCAAGGCTTGGTGGTCCATTTAGAAGAGGTGAAGATATTCTGCATTTAGGAAAAATAGTGCTGATGTGATTATGAATGGTCCTAAACCGACAAACCCGCCACAGTGGGCTCAGTGCCCCAAAACTGGTTCATGCCAACATCCCTTGTGCCCCGTCATGATGCTCCCACTGAAGCCACAGACAAGGAGTCGGCATTTCTAGAGCTGCATCACCTTGGCCAGGATTAGAGAGGCTGGTGACCGCTCAGGGCCCTTCTGCCCTGCTGTCAGAGCTGAGGAAACACAGCCAGTCACGACTGCAGCCACGGGCAGCAGCTGGCTGGCCCCAGCTCAGACACAAATGTGCAACCTCTGGGCCTCAGGAGGGCTGTTCCTCCCAGGGAAGAGCACAGTGTCACCAGAGTGCAAAGCAGAGGGACTGCAGACAGCTTTGTCTGACCTCCTCGGGCTCTCAGGGCTCTGTGTGTGGAGCCCACGCTGGCTCAGGTGCCTCCTGCAGAAAGGAAAGGCAGCCGGGTTGGATTTAGATACGGAGAAGCTGCTGTTCCTCCTGTAGTTCAGCTCTGGTCGGTCTCCAGCTTTTCCTTTGACGTTACCTGGGCACTGCTTTCAACAGCTTCTGCCCCTGCAGAAGTTCAACCCCCACACCTGGGTTAGCATTTTCCTCCTTATGCCATTCAGGTATTTCAGCTCTGTGTTCAAGCTCCCCCATCCACTCTTCTGACAAGTCGAGACGAACACGCTCTTCTGTAGCTTCCCTGATGGGGAACAACAGAACAGAACAACAAAACAACGGCAACGAAAAAAGTGATGCCGCAACTTTTTAAGGCAGACAGTTCATTTAATGATAAATAAAAGGGTCTGGGCTAGGGGCACTGACAAGAAGTTCTCTTACAGGGATTTCCTCTTGTTTCCTAGGGCTGTGAAGTTCTCAGCCAAGCTGATGGGACAGGCCATGGCCAAGAGGGTCAAGGCGACCATCCTGTACGCCACGGAAACGGGGAAGTCACAGGTCTATGCAAAAACTCTGTGTGAGATCTTCAAACACGCTTTTGATGCCAAGGTATTGCACCAGCTCCTGGACCTGCAGCGTTATGGGCGCGTAATTATGGGTGGTCCAAGGAAATATGTGGTTCTTGGAAAACACGTGGCTCGATGAATGTGGAGCTTCCTGGCTGCCAAGGGTCTTCAGCAGCTCCCAGGATATGACTGTGGGTGTGGGTTGAAGCCTGCACAGGAGTTTTTCCAGCTAATGCTCCTCCACTGTAGCAGACATATTCCTATGACCTCCGTGGTTGTCCGTGTCCCTCAAGGCTCTCATCCTCATCCCCCCTGTGTGGAGATCTCTGCCAGTGCTCTGCCATGGAGCCAGCAGGGAGGTGCTGCTCCTGGGGTCCCTCCCAGCACGCTGGCTGGTGGTGGATCTCCCCACCCCTTGCTGACCTCCCTGTCACCCCCAGGTGATGTCCATGGACGAGTATGACATCGTGCACCTGGAGCACGAAACCATGGTCCTGGTGGTCACGAGCACCTTTGGCAATGGAGACCCACCTGAGAACGGAGAGGTAAGGATAGAGCGCAGGGATGGGTGGCCATGGCAAGGACGTGGGAAGGGGAGAGGCAGCAGAATATGGAGAGGGACATCCTCTTTTTGCCCAGCCTGAGCTGGAATGGCCCAAACCAGCTGTGTGATACCTGGTGCTGTACCTGCCTGCCCCAGCCTGCTGGAAACAGGGGTAGCTGCTGATTCCCTGCGGTGACACAAGCCACTGATCTGTGGCTAAATTCATCCTGTCCAGCTGCTGTCAGTGTCACACAGAGGGTGACAGCTCTTGGCTGGGGACTCATCCAGCCCTGTCCAACAGCGGTGCTGGCTGATGGCAACAGCAAGCAGGGAGCAGAGCCCAGGCTGTGGTCACGACTTCGTTTCCCGCAGAGATTGGCAAAACTGATGGCCTTTTTCCTTCCTTTTCTGCAGAAATTTGGCTGTGCATTAATGGAGATGAAGAATCCCAACTCCAACCTGGAGGAGAGGAAGTAAGAGCACTCCAAAGCCCTCCCTCCCCACTCCAAACCCCAGGCAGCCCCCCAGCCGGGATATCCCACTTCTCTGCCTTCACCCTCTCAGAAGGGAGTGGGAAATCCTCATGCGGGTGTCACTTTTGCCAAGATCCAAGGGATGGGACCTGCCTGGAGAACCAGGGGGTGGAGAGGGTGGAGGTCCCAGGAAGGACAAAAGCACTGGACCTGTAGACTCCAGCTTGTAGTTCCGTTTTAAAGACACTTTTTTCAGCTTTAAGAGTCAGGCATCTCTGAAAAGAACAAATAAAAGTAGGAAGTCCCCCAAAATCCTTGAATCTGAGTGCTGGGGCTGTTCAGGAGCTGCAAAAATAGTAAGAGTTGGAGGTAGAAGGGAGTTCCCTGCTATGTGGCTGTAGGTGGGGGGAGGGCTGGAGAACCAAATTTAACTTCATGCATGGTGTGAAAATATTTCTAGGGAAAATAAGAGCTGTTATAAATCCTGTGATGTTTGTAACAGAGAGTCTGGAACTGGTGCCTTGGAGACAGAATGTGGGCTTGTAGAAAATCCCCCCTCGCTGGAAGATGAGCCTCGAGCATCTCAGGGCATATCCAGAGGCTGGGAAGGGAGGGCAGCCGGGGTTAATGATCACTTGGGGTCTCCTCTGAATTTAGCCGTGAAGAATAACACATTTCACTTAACTGGGGCGCTGCTCTGCTCTGGAACGTCCCTGAGTTAACTGGGAAAAGGCTGCTCCTTCACTGCGGATGAATTCCCCCGGTCGGGGGGGTACGGGGCGCTTTCCCCTCCCTGCCTTCCAAGCCTGGGCAGCGTGGCTGCGGCTGCACAGCGGCGGGGACCGCTTGGTCGCTCTCCAGCCCCAGAGTGGTCTCCTTGCTGTGCAGCCGAGTCATCTGATGGATCCCCGCAGGGCTCCCGAGCCGAAAACCCATTAGGTTCCTAATGGCCTCGTGCCTTAATGGGGACAGCTGGCACAAGGGGACGTGCGGGATGCCCTGGAGGTGTCTGCGTGGAAAGGGGCGTTTCACACGTGGGTCTCACCCCGAGGATCTGCGCTTTTTAGGGTGCAGCGTTGGGTTGGGTGAGGAGGGGCTGCCCGTGGCGAATCGGGCAGATTTGAGGAGGATAAAAGCCCCTGAGCTCGGTGCTTGCTGTCCCAGTCACCTCTAAGTGTAATTTCAGGGCTGGCAGGAGTTTCTAAGAGCCAGGACAGCCTGTGGCTTCGTTACCTGACGGCAAAAGTGGGCAGAGTGCTGGAAACGGCGACCCACGGGGACAGATCAAAAGGGCGAGAGCTATTTTATCTGGAGAAAAGGAGACAGAACTGGACTGAGGTGGCAGGTTTTATATATGGAAAAGGTGACTGCAGAGGTGGAGGGAGTAAATTGCTGCCTGCGTTCGCTGCAGGACAGGCCAAGAGGTCACAGCTCTGGATGGCAGGAAGAGATCACAGATTCGTAGAATGGTTTGTGTTGGAAGGGACCTTAAAACTCACCCTATTCCACCCCCTGCCATGGGCAGGGACACCTTCCACCAGCCCGGGTTGCTCCAAGCACCGTCCAGCCTGGCCTTGGGCACTTCCAGGGATCCAGGGGCAGCCACAGTTTCTCTGGATAACCTGTATTTTTGCTTGGGATTGCCCCAAAACGTGTCCAGGACTTTGCTGATAATAAACATGAAAAAAAACCTTTTGCAGGAAGCAAGGAGACCTGGAGGAAACTGGGGAAGAGGGACAGCATCAACCTGGCATCTGTGGAAGGGGACTGGAGAGAGCAGGTCCTGCCCACTCCCCCCACGGACTCCCAGCTCCGTGTCCAACAGGGAATGCTGAGAGTGGCTGGGAGCCCTCAGGGAGGGGTGGCCTCTCTAAATCAGTGTCTCCAGGAGCCTGCCAGGGCACTGTGGCCGTAGCTCTCTGCCCACAGCCCTGTGGTTGTGCCGTGCTTGTATATTTGATTCCCCATGCCTTTACAGTGAGGGTTTTCCAAGGGTTTTCCGAGACATTCATCAGCCATTCCTATTTCAGGACGGGCTGCTCAAACGCAGCCCATCCTTCAGCAGTCGGTTCCCACCACAAAGGACTTTCTCATTTCAGCAAAAGCTGCTGGTGGCCCGACCTTGGACACAGCGTCCACCTGGGGAATTTGGGCTCGGTGCCCATCCGATCCGGCGAGTTGTGCTGCCCTGCCTCGCCCACATAACCTGGGGTAACCTGGGGTGAGGACACGGCCCCGGGGACAGCGGGGAAAGAAGTGGAGTGAAGCAGGTGGGGTGAAGCAGACAAGCATGGGAGCCTGGGCAGGAAGGAAGGAGGAGGCCGTGGAGCGGACGTGGAGCTGGGGGCTCCGCGACCCTGGCAGGGTTTTCTCTCAGGGTCGTCTCTCGGCGTGCCGCGCTGGGTGCAGGAGGTCTGCCGTGACTCATGCACACACCACCGCTCGCTGCTCTGCCGGTATATTTAGAAACTCTTGTGGAGAGCAATTTTTGAAGATGGTTCAATTCAGAAATACTTCTGCTGTTGTCAGATTTTTTTTTTTCTCTCTGCTCCCCTTCCCCCTCCTCATCCCCTCTTTTCTCACTTTATTTTTTTTATTTTTCACTTCCTGTGAATGAAAAAACCCCCTCAGAATATCTGCTCAGGCATACACCCGACCTTGTGTGCTGCCAGGGAAGGACAGGTAAAGCCAAAGGTCCTTTCAGCTCTGCACCACTGAGGACAACGTGGTGACCGAGGACCTCATGGAGCTGACCATGATACGCCATGGGTGTCGGCTTAACCCTGGGAGGGAGCACCTTCCTCCGCTCTTCCCACAGTGCCTGCTTATGGAATATTGAACCCTGAGCTCTGCTTTGGTCTCCTTCACGATTTGGTGCCCTCAGAGCTCATAGCCCGGGGACAGCCGCACGCAGGTGTCCCCACTGTCACGCTGTTGCTGTTCACAGGAGCTACAAGGTCCGCTTCAACAGCGTCTCCTCTTACTCGGACGCACGGAAATCCTCCAGTGATGGCCCTGACTCCAGGGACAACTTTGAGAGCACGGGGCCCCTGGCTAACGTCAGGTGAGTGGGAGAGGGTGGGAATCAGGAGTTCTTGCTGCAGGAGGGACAGAGCAGGAGCCGGTGCTGCAGAGCCCCTCTCCCCCACCGCGGCTCTTCCCTCAAACACGGTGTATTTTGGCCACGTGCAGGTCCCTCCACGCCCCCTCATGCTGCTGTGTGGGGTGGTGGTGCAGGAGAGGGAGACGCCGGTGTCCCTGCCCGCTCGGCAGCCACGGCTGTGCCACCTCTCCGCAGGTTCTCCGTGTTTGGGCTGGGCTCCCGTGCCTACCCTCACTTCTGCGCCTTCGCCCGGGCGGTGGACACCCTCCTGGAGGAGCTGGGCGGAGAGCGGATCCTCCGCATGGGAGAAGGGGACGAGCTCTGTGGCCAAGAGGAGTCCTTCAGGACCTGGGCCAAGAAGGTCTTCAAGGTAAACCCGTTTCCCTGGTGCTCCAGGGAGGAGGACGGAGGGACAGAGCACAGCTGCTGGTTAGAACTGGAACAGAACCCAGCCCCTCCTTCCCTGCACTGGAACACCCTGGCATCACCCCAGCCCACAGTTGTCCATGTTTTGGTGGAGCTGATGCCCTGGGTTGTGCTGCACACAAAGGGTGGGCGCTGTGCTGAACTCCTGCACTGTCCCAGATGTTTGGGGAAGGAGGGCACCACGATGTGCCCATGGCCGCTGCTATAGCTGTTGGGGGCTCCTTCTCCTTGGTTGTCTGAGGTGGGCTGGGACAAGGGAGGTCCCCGGGGGGAGTGGGGAGATGCCTGAGAGCCTGGTGGGTGCTGCAGGCAGCGTGTGACGTGTTCTGCGTGGGGGACGACGTCAACATCGAGAAGGCAAACAACTCCCTCATCAGCAACGACCGCAGCTGGAAGAGGAGCAAGTTCCGGCTGACCTATGTGGCCGAGGCCCCAGAGCTCACACAAGGTATGAAGATGGGGCCACCTGGGGGACTCTGGGCATGGGGCACGTGGAGGAGAAGACATAGTGGGCTCTACTGGGGGCAAAGGAGCCGAACCTCCTTACTTGTCCATGTTAAATTCCCAGCATTTCAGGCTGGACTTTCACCTCCTTCACACACCCAAGGAGCAGCCTGTGATGGTCTCAGACCCCTCTGGCTGGTCCCTGTGTGTATCTGTAACAGAGATGTTTGGATATGATCTGCTCTGCCTCCTCCTGACCCCATTCTTTGAAGCAAAGAGCTGCAAACCTGGGAGCTTTCCAAGCTCTCCCTGTCCAATGCCACTCCCTGGCGCAATGGCAGGTCCAGCCCACCGACACCTGGCCCCTCAGCACGGCTCCTGCAGCCGATGGCTTAGCTCTTCCCAAATTCAGGCACTTTGCTGCCAGCCAGGTGGCCCCGGCAGCGAGAGGTGCGTGTGGGCACGTGAGGGCACATCCCTGCGTCTCACACGGGCCCCTGTCAGAGCCCTCCCCCGTCACTGGCAAAAGGGACACGTTTGGTTGTCCCCGGGGCTTTCTGATCCCCCAGGCTCACTGAAGTTGTGCAGGAGGGTGGTCAAGCAGGAGGGTGGTCCTCTTGCTGTGGCCAGCTCTGGTCAGAAGGGCTGAGCCTGCAGCAGTGACCAACAGCCCTGCAAAAGCCTCTGCCACGCTCTGCTGAATTCCCTCACTGCCGCTTCTCCTCCTCAGGCCTCTACAGCATCCACAAAAAACGCGTCTATGCAGCCCGGCTTATCACGCGGCAGAACCTGCAGAGCCCCAAGTCCAGGTAGGAGATGCAGCTGCCCTGGGAGCTGGGCACGCTCGTGCTGCACCTGAGCACCTGTGCACGCAGTGCTCCTTGACCTTGAGCCCCGAATGCTCCGTGGAATCCGCCTCGGTGCCAATCGGGCGTAAGACTGGAAGGCACGTGAAGCCAGGGAAGGGTGTCCCCTGCCCCTGTACGTGGTGAAACCTCTGCTGCTGCTGCCTCAACGAGCCCATGGGATGGAAGGCTGGGTCGAGTGGCAGCCAAAGAAATGATAAAATTGCTGAAGCAAGAGGTTAAACTGTGGGTTTTTTCCCTTTTAAAAAGTCCCCGAGGGTGAGTCAACAGCGGGGGAGTTGGGTGATGCACTGTCCTCTCTCCATGCTGTGACCTTGGTGCCATGCTCAGGGGGGCACCACGCCTTGGACATGCCACCCCTGGCCAGCACACCCAGCAGCTCCTGAAGCCACAAACACATCCTGCTTCTTCTCCTTTGCCCGCAGCCGCTTGACCATTTTCCTGCGGCTCCACACCAATGGACACCAGGAACTGCAGTACCTGCCTGGGGACCACCTGGGAGTGTTCCCAGGGAACCACGAAGACTTGGTCAATGCCCTGATCGACAGGCTTGAAGATGCCCCTCCTGCCAACCAGCTGGTGAAGGTGGAGCTGCTGGAGGAGAGGAGCACGGCTCTAGGTAACCAGGGCCACCTCAGCATGGAGGTGGCCTTTCTCCTCCTTGCCCAGCTCCTGTAGCAGTTTTGGTAGCTCCTCAGGGTGGTGGGTGGCCCCCAGGAGAAGTCATTTCCCACCTCACTGCTGTGTTTGCCTGGATTGGGAGCACCTCCTTCACTCCTCCTCTGCCCAGAGCTGTTGTTCATGTGCACTTGGGATGTAGAGCGAGGGTTTGAAGGGTGAGCAGGGCCCTGGGGAAGATAATTTCTTATTCCTTGTGAAAAAATAAGGGTATTTATATTTTCATAGAAAGAGCAATGTCTGGGACTGGAAGGAAGAGTTAAGGGATAGTGATGGACCATCCCAATGCTATATTTCAGGGATAAGTCTGATACTGCCAGAGGTGCAAAAGAGTAATCCACAGTCTCAGAGCTGATGTGGGGGATGAAAGCAAGGATTTGCCCACCTTGGCTCCTGTGCTCAGCTGATCCTGTGCTTGTCCTGAATCCCCTCCTGGCAGGTGTCATCAGTAACTGGACGGATGAGAACCGTGTCCCACCATGCACCATCTTCCAGGCTTTTAAGTACTATTTGGACATCACCACCCCTCCCACACCCCTGCTGCTGCAGCAGTTTGCTTTGTTGGCCACCAGTGACACGGAGAAGAAACGTCTGCAGGTCCTTAGCAAGGTAAAGACCCCAAGCTCCAGGTTCTCCAAGGCATTCTCATCCCACTCGGTGGTTAGGCTGAGTCTACCCATGACAGCAGGGCTCCTCCTGCCTGTCTTCACTGCCACCCAGCCTTTGCTACAGACCTGGTGGGATATCAGCTGGGGCACCTGGCTTGGAAGAGCTCGATACTGCAGCCTTCTCCTCCTCCCTCCCTCTTTCCCTGGCTGCAGGGCTTGCAGGAGTACGAGGAGTGGAAGTGGTCCAAGAACCCCACCATCGTGGAGGTGCTGGAGGAGTTCCCCTCGGTGCAGATGCCCTCCACGCTGCTGCTCACACAGCTGCCCCTCCTGCAGCCACGCTACTACTCCATCAGCTCCTCCCCAGAGATGTACCCAGGCGAGGTCCACCTCACCGTGGCCGTGGTGTCCTACCGCACCAGAGGTACCGTGCTAGTGCCAGGGTCAGTGCTGCCTGGAAAGTCATCAGCACATGGCCAACACCACAGGATCTTTGGCAGAGAGATGTTATTTAAAGCCTTTCTGCCTGTTGGAGTGACTAGGTTCCCTCAACCCATGCCACTGCTGCCCCACGTCATGGAGAGCGGCTGTCCAGAGTATCGCAGAGATGCCACTTCTGGGTGAGGTACCAGCAGCAGACTCCAAGCTCTATGTAGGATCATGTTTGCCCACCCCAGAGTCCACTTTGTCCCTAGACAAATGTCTGTACCTGTCCAAGCAGCCCTGGTCATGGTGCAGATGGACACAGCCCCAGTGTTCCTGCAGCAGGCGGGACAGAGGGAACACAGTAAGTGGGACACAGGGAACACAGTGGCCATTCCTCTGGGGTGCCATGGAGGGCTTGTGCCTGGGAGCACCACAGCACAGGGCTGCTTCTGCCAGAAAGGACCAAAGAAGAGCTGAGTTCTTCCTAAGTATTGTGGAGGCCCAGCTCTCCCAGGTTCTTCCACAGTAGGATCCAAGTGCCAGTTGTACCAAGTTCATGGAGAATGGATGCAGAGATACTGAATGTTTTGGTGACGTGCTCACTGGGATATAGCAGGGAATGTTTTAGGAAAGAAAACAACCGGACTTGTGGCTGGTGTGTCGAGTACAGACCTCCTTCCCTCCCCTTCCAGATGGAGAAGGACCGATCCACCACGGAGTCTGCTCCTCTTGGCTGAATCGGATACAGACTGATGAAGTAGTGCCCTGTTTTGTAAGAGGGTAAGTGTTCCACACAGGACAAAGGATGAGAGGGATGGCCTGAGCCCCTTTGCACAATGAGATCTCTGCCCTCAATTCTACTCCTGGTGGGAGAAAAGAGGGCTGGATTTGTGAGCAAACGGGTGCAGTTCTGCACTAAAATGTTGCTTTCTGGGATTTCACCTCATTTTCTACCTGTGTCTCTGGGTGGTGTCTCAGTTTGCTGTGGGCAGAGGCAAGGGAGGAAGCTTGGGTTTAACTGGTGTCTTTGCTGCAGTGCCCCCGGGTTCCACCTGCCCCAGGACCCCCAGGTGCCCTGCATCCTCATCGGCCCCGGCACCGGCATCGCCCCTTTCCGCAGCTTCTGGCAGCAGCGGCTCTTTGAGATCCAGCACAAAGGTGGGTCTGCACTTGTTCCTCCCGTTCCTCATCTCCGGCAGTGCTTGGGAACCCTGGGCTGGTGGCATAGGGGTGGAGGGCTCCAGTGTTCTGCCCGGGATGTCCCAGCAGATCTGCTGGCAGATTTGGAGGGAGGTGGCTTGCAGAAATTGGGCATGGGTGATCCCTGGGTTAAGTGCTTCCAATCCTCCCCCAGGGCTGAAGCCTTGCCCGATGGTCCTGGTATTTGGCTGCCGGCAGTCCAGGATCGACCACATTTACAAAGAGGAGACGCTCTTTGCCAAAACCCAAGGTGTCTTCAGAGAGCTGTACACGGCCTACTCCCGGGAGCCAGACAAACCAAAGGTGTGTGGGGGGCACTGCTCCGGCGCTGCTGGGCAGCCCCGGGTGGCCGTGGCCAGCCAGCACATCGTGGAGGTGCTGGATCCTTGGCACAGCCCCGGTAGCTCAGGCAGGAGTGTGCAGGATCATCCCCATTCCCAGTGCAGCCCCACTCCCAGGGCACATCCCCACCCCTGTGCCAGCCTGAACGTGCGCCCACGCTGCTCATGCTTTGCCCTGGGAGGCTGCAGCCATCCTCACCAGGAGGGGAAGGGCATCTCCTCCCAAGCAGGTGGGCAAGGAGGGGTGTCACCCTCTGGGTGGGGGACACCACCCAGGGCCAGCACAAAGTCTGGCCTGAATTGCCACAGGCACCTGAGCAGGGCTGGCAGTGAAAGACACGGTGAAGGTGTGAACATGCAAGAGCGGGAGGATGCTTTGTTGCCTCCCCCATCCCTTTTCTATCACTGTGGGTGCTGCGAGGCTCAGGCACGTTCCCCCAAAGAGGTGTCACCTTGCACTGCTGGTGCACTCGGAGCTGGCCGGAGCCTGCAGGTGGATAGGGCTGAGAAACTGGAGTTCATCCCAGCTCCCTCCTCCTCCTCTCTCAGAAATACGTGCAGGACGTGTTACAGGAGCAGCTGGCCCAAACCGTGTTCAAAGCGCTGAAGGAGCAGGGAGGCCACATCTACGTCTGCGGGGATGTCACCATGGCCGGGGACGTCCTCAAGACCATCCAGCGCATCGTGAGGCAGCAGGGCCAGCTGTCGGTGGAGGAGGCAGGCGCCTTCATCAGCAAGCTGCGGGTGAGTGGTGTGTGCCCCGTGACACACCACGCAGCCTTCCTGCCACGGGCACTGCACCTGGTGCCTCCTGAGGAACAGGCAGCACCGAGGTGATGGGCACTGCGGGGGGTTGTGGTCCCTCTCGCACTGCTGAGACGTGGGTGAGGTCAGGAGGGTGATCTTCCAAAAGCCTGGGTGCACGGTGGAAGTCGCTGGGCTCGGCAGGAGCCCCGCTCCAGCCTGCAGCCCCCCAGCCCACGCTGGGCTCCCGTGGTGAGCTGCTGCTGTGCTGAGCCCCGGTACAGTCTCCTGTGGGCACCCCTGGTAGCCCAGGCAGGGCTCGTTCCCCCTGTTCAGCTGCATCAGAGAAGGATTGCTTCTAAGTCTCTCCACCAAAGATCACCTTGCTAAGTCACTCCATCCCATCCACCCACCAGGGCAGTTTGTGGGTTCCCCTCTCCAAATCTCCCCATCTCGCGGGGCTGGCAGGATGATGTCCCTGGGCAAATACGTGGCCCAGATGTTGCAGCTGAAGCACAGAGGAGCTCAGTTTGGACCACAGGCCCAAGGATGGATGCTCAAATGGTTCTGCTTGTCCCCAGGAGGATAACTTGGCCTGATTCCCGTGGGACAACCCCTTCTGAACCATGTCCCCAACACTCCATCCAAGAGCCAAGACAGCTCAGAGCCACAATTTCAGTTAGTTGTACAGGGACTGGCTTTGGGCTGCTCGTGCCCCAGAAAGCCCTGCAGTGCCTGGGCAGAGGTCCAACCCACGGAGCAGCCCCTGGGCTGCCCCACACTGGGACCTTGGGAAGGTCATTTCCCCTCCCTGCTCATTCCTGCCCCTCTGCCCTGCCTGTCCCACCTGGTCCTGCGACACACCCCAGAGCCTTGGCCGTGTATTGGGCACCTCCCCACCACACCAGAGCTCCCCCGGCCCTCAGAACACCGTTTGCAAATAGTCCTTTTCTCCCTCTGCCCGTCTCCCACCCTCTCATCCTTCAGGATGACAGCCGGTACCACGAGGATATTTTTGGAGTCACCCTGCGTACGTACGAAGTGACTAACCGCCTTAGATCCGAGTCCATTGCGTTCATCGAGGAGAGCAAAAAAGACACGGATGAGTGAGTTGACATGTTTATTCTAACCCCTGCAATGGTCTCCCAAGCCTGTGGGCTGCGGGATGGGAAAGGAAGGGATGGGGAAGGAGGCTTTAGCTTGTGTGCACGTGTGGTGCTTACAGCAGCGGTGAGAAAGGCGTGGCTTTTGGCACTGGAGGCAGAGGCAGTGCCTCTGAAATAGCCGTCACCTCCCTAGCACAAATCCCCCTGGCCTCCCAGGCTGCTGCTCCTGCTGCACTGGTGTGCTCACACGCTATCCCATCCAAGGGGGAATGCCAAGGAAAACAGCCCTGCCCGCTGCCTGCCTCCAGGCTGGAAAGACCCAGGGGAAGGGGTGACTCTCCCCAGCTCCAGAGCCAGCTCTGGGGGCACCTGGGAGGCTCCAGGTGTCCAGACAGCAGGTAGGAGAGGTCTCCAGGCTGCTCCATGCCTGGTTAGGAGAGATCTAGGGATTTTTCTCCCTTATGTTGTAAAAACAGCCAGAAGAAGTAAAACATCTTGACATTTGCTGTGTTTGTTTCTGCTCTACCACATCCTGCCATTTGCTCAGCTCTGCCGTGGTGGGATTTTCCCTGGCTGAGCAGAAGGATTATTTAGGATAAAGGATGGGCAGCTGAATGGATCTTGCTCCTTGTGCTGGCCCTCGGTACCTGGGCTGCATTCCCTTCCCTGCGCTGTGGAGTGTCCAGCTGACCCGGAGTGGGCTTCCCACCATCCCTGAGGTTTGGTGGGAATTTTTCTCCAAGGCATCACACACTCTGGGGTCTGCACTGTGCACAGAGCACCTGCAGACAGGGATAAAGGTTACCCTCCTGCCCACCTCCCCCAGCTGCAAAGGGCTCTGTAAATGCCTGCCTGTGACGTGGTCCCTTGGAAAGTGCAAGTCAGGATGATCCCTCTCTGCTCCCTCTAAGGCCGGCCTTTCTCCTCTTTCCCTTGCAGGGTTTTCTGCTCCTAACTGGACCCTTCGCCCCCCAGGGGATGCCAAACCAGTCCCAGCACCTGCTGCCCCCTCCAGCTGGAGGGCACTGGGTTTTGTATTTCACGGACACGGTGGCTCCTTTTCCACGGGGAACTGCCCATGGAAAGCACTCTCTCTCTCTCATCCTGTTGTTGTGTCCTGATGATGATGATGATGATGACTTTTATTTCCTTTTCTTCCTCTTTCTCTTGCTCTTGTCCTGTGGCCATTTCTTTTCCCTCCCCTTTCCCTTCCCCACTGAAGTAGGATGGCTTTATGACCTGCAGTGGCTCTTTAAAGAACTCCACATTTCTCCTCCTTCTCTTGAGGGCATTTTGCAGCTGCATGAAATCACCACCTTCGTGATCATCCGCATTTTTGGTGTTTTGGGGAAGAGCAGGGGTGCAAGGGGGTGGGCAACAGCAAGGTCTTGTTGTTTGAGCAGAGCAGGGGATCATTCTCCCCATTATCCCCCTTTCCCCAGCCTGGGGCTTGGCTGAATCCTTGCCTTTTCATGGCTTTCCTTTGGACTTGTACATATGCCAGAGGCTGGGGGCAGATGATGTGCAATGCCCTCGTGCCTGTGAATTTTGTTCATCCCCAAGCAGACTGGGTACAGATGTGTCTGTTTTTGTCATGATTTATGTGTCCTGATTTCTCCTAAATGGACCCTGTGCTATGTTTGCCCCTTTCTCTGTTCCCTGTTCCCTGTGAGCCTCTCCCTTTGCTCAATCCCCACTTTTGCTGGCATGAACGTCCTCCCCCAGAGGAGCAAGCACAGAACACACAGGCTGATGTGCATGCTAAGGAAAAGCTCATGGCAGTGACTGCTGCTTGGCCAGGCTGTCCTCTGAAGAGCTTTACAGGAGATATGTGATCTCCAGCCACAGTGCTGGTGGGACACATTGGAACTGGCTGCATTCCAGAGTTTTTCATGCTGGGAACATGTGAACCCTCTCCCAGGTGAGCCTGGAAAGCCACGAGGATGGGAGAGAAGCGGCTCCAACTCCAGCTGTAAGAGGCACCTCTTGTTACAAAGCTTATCTGGAAGGCAGCACATGGAGGGTTATGGAGGCTCCAGGTCTTTGGCAAGGATGTGCCAATGGAGGACTCTTGAAATCCCGGAGAGCATCAGCTCCACGTTAGCACAGCCTCATGAGCAGCTCTGGGACAGCAGACCCCAGTCACTTCCACAGCTCTAGGAGCAGAAAATGCCAGCGTGGAGCAACCTTCTGCCAAGAGAAATACATGTGGCACCTCTGTGGTGAACCAGTCCCCTCTGCAGGCTCAGTGCCACCTGCCAGCAGCACGAGCTGTCTCGGCCAGGACACCGTGTGAGAAGGGAGGTGAGGTCAGCTGCAAAGGTGCTGTGTGATCCTGGGCTCTGACACCCTCACACCTCAACCCTGCTGCAAAAACCCAGCCCCAAAAGCGATCTGTTCACACACAAAGGTACCAGTCCCTTTAACAGAGAAAAGCTGTCTGCGAGGTAAAGATACGTTACCTTGTGTGTCCTTCCTCCTCCTCTCTTTGCACCTTGATGAAGGTTTGTCCTCCCTCGCTGCCAGGACAAGGACAGCAGGACATGGTTGCAGCTCTTGCTGGAGGCAGGGATACGAGGTTGGCATTTTGAGGTGGCAGATGCCGATCCTTTCCTCCTGCCCTTGCTCTGCTGAGCTGTGCACTGATGCTTGCACGGAGCAAAGCACCAAAACTGGCGACGGCAGAGGATCTGTCCAGGAGCTGCATTGGTGAGCTCGCTTTCACAGGGATAAGATTGTCTGCCCTAAGCCGAAGTCAGAACAAAAAGAGCTGCAGGAGGTTTGCTGGTCTCTCAGCCCATGGGAAAAGCCATGCTGGCTCCCCTGCCCCAGGTTGTGCAGTTATTCCCACGCTCAGCCGGGACCTCCTCTTCTCTGTCCCACTTGTCCGGCCACATCTCCACGTGCTGTGACCGCCTTCGACAACTTCGACTCCCTGAATGCTTGAAGCAGCTGCAGCCGAAAACCCGGGGGCAAAAGGCCCCCAGGCACCGGGAGAATTTGAGCTCCAGGTCTCGCTTTTGCTGGTCGCAGCAGAGCAGGGTGTGAAATGCGAACGAATGCTGCCACGGTGTGGCCAGAGCCGCGCTCGCTGGGCTGGCAGGGCTGGGAGCCGGGGGCATGGCCAGGTTTGTGTCACACTCCGGGACTTTGTGACGTGCAGGTGAACGCAGGAGAGGACAGGTAAAAGGGCACCTCCGTGGGTTGTGCCCTAATCCCAGGGTAGGCAGTGGGGTGGGGATCTGGGTCCCTGTGCTGCGGGTGCAGGTGAGTTCTGGCAGAGATGCTGTTTGTGGAGGCAGCTCCCAGGCCCTAGAGCTGAGAACGTGCAGCAAGTCTAGCCCTGAGCCCCGGCCCTATGGCTGCAGAAACAGAGCTAAAGATATAAAAACCTCTCATCCTCTTCTTTTGGGAAGTTCAATTCTGGCTCTGAGCTTTGTGCTCTGCGCCTCCTTTGGTACAAGGAGTGATACAACCTGAGGAGGAGACACTGCCCAAAGAAATGCCCTTGTCTTCAGCCTCTTTCCAGCTGGCAAGTATTTTTCTCCTGTCCTGCCTTCTGCCTGTGACATCTCCCATGCAGAAAGTCATATCACTGCTGGATCCTGTGTCTGAGCTGAACGGGTTTGCTTGTCCTGCACCCCAAAACTTGCCACCTCCACCTCCTGAGCTGCCAGTGAAAACAGCAGGGAACTGTGTGCCTTGCCTTCAGGGGGGCTTCCAAAGGGGTCTGTGCCAGGCAGACGACAAAAGCACCTCAAGTTCAACAGGCGCTGGATGTGTGAGTCCTTCAGAGCCCTTTGGAAGGGAAGTGCTGTTTCAAGGCTGTGCTCCCTGTGTGGCCCTGGAGAAGAAGAAACACCCTCCCTGCCAGGAGGGCCATGAAGTGAATGTTCCCCCCAGCAAGCTGACTCTGTGCTCCCACTGTCTGAGCAGGACCGGTCAGTCCTCACAAGCCACACTGGGAGTTTTGATTCACTGTTTTCTGTTGAGTCAGTCTCAGACGTCTGAATTTCTCTCCTTCATCCCCTTTACCTGCAGGGGCTTCACACTCCCCTCGAGCTTCATTTTCTCCCACAGCAAAGGGGGAAAGAAACTTGTGGATCTGCTTTGTTATTCCATCAGTGTGGCTCTTCCACCAGTTGTCTCCACTCTGCTGGTCTCCATTGTGGGTGTAGCTGCAGTGTCTCTGGCATGAACAAACGCAGAGGGTGAGGTGGGGTCTGCCACGGACCAGTGCCATGAGCTGCTCGGGGCTGTCACACATCGAGGGCTTGTGCCCCTTGGGCACTCAGTTCACAGATCTGTCACCTCCAGGTGCCTCCTGCCCCTCCAGGCTCCTGCACAGTCCTCTGTGGCTCCTGTGGCAAGGGCACCTGGTGGACACTCAGCCTGACCCCGTGTCCCCCTCCCTCTCCTGGTGGATATCCACCACCACCACCCCTTTTGAGCAGCTCTGCTCCTTTTCTCTCCCCAGGTACTAAAGAAACTCTCCTCTAAACAGGATATCTGATTTCCAAGACATTGTGAAGTGGGGGGGGAGGGGGAGGGGTTTGCCAAGATTTTAATTCCTACATCTTTTAAACACCCACAGAAAGTATTATATGGACTTGAAAACTCATGGGAAAAGGTTCTCTGTTTTCCCAACCTGCTGTGTCCACTGGCAGGGGAAAGTCAGCTGCTCCTCCAGTGCAAGGTTATGTGGTGCCTGTGTTGCTGATGGCTTCGAAGGTTTCATCTCCCCAGAAGGACGGCCTGGCAGTTTGTTGTTCTTCTGTTTCTGAGAGACAGCAGGAAAATAATGAGATGTCTGCTGTCAGGAGTGGCCTCACAACGATGTCGCCTCCACAGCCGTGGCAGCGTCATACGTGAGGAACAGAGCCAGTCACACGCACACTGGGCAGAGAAATGGGTGTGACTTTGGGCTGTCCACACTCCCTGTCCCCTCCCGTGCCCCTGTGTCCCCAGGGGTGAGCAGGGCACTGTTCACACCCTGAGTCAACGTCTGTGTGCGTGACCTGCAGTTGTGTCCTGAGCAAAGGGGCCCGCACCTATGGCAGGAGAGGAGCTGGGAAGATCCAGGAGCTGCATGAGCCTGTGCCCAGCCTGTGATTGCTCCCGTGGTCCCTTTGCTGTCAGTGTGTGATGCCTCCCACTCCATCCCAGCTGTAAGCAGGCTCCCTGTGCCACTTCCCTCTGGAGATCCCTCCTTTCTGCTCCTCAGCCCTGCCTGCCCAGCCAAAAGGTGCAGCCAGCAAGGGCAGGTCCTGGGAATGGCAATGGGCTTACAGTGCCTTGTGCTGGGAAGAGACTATTGCACCGGGACCCTCCTGCTCCAGCTCTCTGACTCCATTTACCAAGGGAAAGTCTCGGTGGGTAAATTCCCCCTGGGATCACAGAGAGCAAATTACAGCCCTGCTCAGCTGCTCTCTGCAATTCTTCTCCCAGAGGTGGCTATGGGGGTGTGGGTGCAAACTGGGCACCACCTTCTGCCAGCACCTCCCACGTACTGGACACCCAGTTTTGGTTAAGCTGGTGTGGGGGGAGAGGGTGTGTTTGTGTTCGAAGCCTCGTGGACTTGCACCAAGCCAAAGCTGAAGCCACTGCATTGTTCTCTGAGGGTTCCCACCGTTTTTTGGAAGGATAATTTTATGCTCAAAACTGAATTTTGTTCCTGCTTTCACTGGGGATCAGTTCCCAGCTTCAGAATTGCTCTGATAACTCTGCAGTTGCATTGATAGTTCCAGAGGGGAGCACAGTCCCTTTACAGAACAGATGGAGACACATTTTCAGGATCATTCAACTTTACTGTATCTCTCTTTGGTATACCGAGTTCTTCTGCTATAACAGGAAGAACAAAATTTGGCCAGCGCTCTTAAAAACTGTATTCCTGAACTTGGAAAAAATTAGTGTAGAATCCAAGTCCTCCCAGGTCCAAAATGCCTTCCACACGCACCGGCTTCCATGACCCTGGGGATTTGGGCAACTTGCAGGATCAGGCTTGCACAGCCAACAGCAGCAGCAGCAGCAGTTTTATGGTGGCAATATTCTTGCTGTGTCAATCCTCACTTGCACATGCCTGCAATGCATGGTTCCAGCAATCCATTTGAAATCTACCCTCCAAGGCTGATCTGAGCTCCAGCTTCTTCCATATGGCCACGTGTGTTTAACAGGGAATCAGGGGAGTGGGAGAAAGCTCAAGGGATTGCTGCTTTAAAGCACTTGAGTCCAGAAGTAAAACAGAACTTGGGAGAGGTCAAAACTGGCTTGATTTTAACAGAGGTAGGGCAACTCATTAAATACTCAAGCATTGTGATGCAGATCCACCTTTTTCCTGCTGTGCCAGAGATGAAGCGGACAAGAAAGTCTTGGCCTCCACCCCTACAGATGTTTGGCTGTGATGGAAGTTTGAGCCTTTGAACCAGGGAAAAAAACCCAGAGTGTGAGTTCATAGCTGAGCAGTGGCAGCTTCTTTAGCAGTGAGAGCATCTCACTGCGAGGGCAGCCTTAGCCATGTCCTACCTGGCCAGATTTTGGGGAGGGAGGAGGGAAGAAACACCTCAAAGTGAAAAACTCAAACCTGTGAGCCCTGCCCTGAGAATCCCTGGTTTATCAGGAGCCAAGGCTTTGAGGCTATTCCTCATTACTGTGGGCAAGACACCAGGGGCTTCTGTTGTATCTGTGGGCCAAAGCTTGGCTGTGGAAAAGCAGGAACACGGTGCTGGGCTGTGGAGCAGCTCCTGCAAGGCCTGTGCACAGGTCTCTGCAGGGCTGGCTCCGAAATCTGCGAGTGGAAAACACTGGGCAAAGTATTTTTCTTCCAGGGGCATCCTTAATGCTTTGAAAATTGAAAGACTAAACACTGAAAAAGTGTTGCTTTGTTTTCATGTGTTGGGTTTGGGTGGGGAAAGCAAGCAGAAAGCAAGCAGACAGTATGTCAATTTGTTTTGGGTTCAATCAAGTATTTTGCTCCTACAATAATTGCTAATGGAGATTTTAAAATTTTCCAAGGGCAACAAAACAGCCTTAATTAACTGAGACATTAATGCTACTTGCTTCTGAGCCTGCTTTTTTCTTTTCCTCTCTGTGTGATTGTGGCATGGAATCATGTCTTAACAAAATACACTTTGCAGTAGCCAAGGAACAGAAACAGAAGATGGTGTTTCAGAATCTCCCTGTCCCCAGCATTGAAATGATGGCTTTGAAGCCAGTGAGATTCAATGCAAAATCCCTGCTTTGCTAGAATTCTACAAAATAGGCAAATCCCAACAATTCCCAAGGTTAAATTCCCATGCTCTGCTGTCTTGAGATGCCTTTAAAAACCCTGGGCTCTGTGTGCTGTAAAGAGCTTGTGAGTAGTCTGCAGCTTTTCCAGAGTGCACACAATTCCCCAGGCAGTGGATGAGCAGTGAGATGACTTTCAGCCAGGACTCATTGCTTTTTAGATTGCATGTAGTTAGAAACACGAGTTCTGCCAGCTGCCCAGGGAATTTGATGTTCAGTGCCAATTAATTTTTGTAATAAGAGCAGGGATTTATTCCCTTGGCTTCCTTAGGCACCTTTGAAAAGTCTAAGACTCAAAGGTTGGTTTGGACTCTTTGATTTTCTGGTGGCCTTTTCCTGAAGAGCAGTGGTGCCACAGTGAGGACAGGGACTGCTCCAGGAAGGGTGGCAGCTCTGGGGCAGGCCACTCCCAAACTTTCTGTTGCAGAGGTTTTCTAAACTCTTCGGCCATGGGTAAATTCTGCTGGGCTGGATGAGACTCCAACCCCTCGCTGCTCTCCAGTCCTCCCGCTCCCTCCTCCCTCCCCTCAGCACCTCCTCATGTCATTGTGCCTTCATTTGGTTTATGAAATGATGCCATGATTTAAGACTGGCACCTTGTCTTTACTCTCACTTTGCATCCCATAAAACAGGTTATGTGTGGAGGAGGAGGGAGTTTATTTTGTAGCTTTTTGTGTGACCCCAAGGTGGGTTTCCTGGGAGGAGTGAAGGGGTGGGGACGTGGGAGCAGGATGGGCTGGTGGTGTGTGTGATCATAGCAGTGCTTTAAGCAGCCAGAACGTGGTTTTCCCCTACCTCTGAGCTCTCAATGCTGCTAAAATCTCTGCCATCCGTCCAGTGTACTCCAGCCCCTCTCTCAGACTGACTCTGGCTCTGTTTGCAAGATATCCACATTGTTCTGAAGCATGCAGCTCTTTCTGTATAGTTCCAATCTTCTGATTTTATGGAATACTTATGCCTGTTTGCATTACAGTCAAAATAAAAAAGTGAACTAAAATCTAGCAGACCTCGTTCTTCTCTCCTCTCCAAGTTTTTAGCACTGAAAGGCCTCTGCTGATCCCTTGGCAAGGCTCTGCTCTGCCACCTGTAATGCCAGGGCACTATAAATAGCTCAGTGGTGTCAATCAGCAATACCTATTTACCTGCCAGACAGAAACTCACCTCCCTGGAAGGCTGTTTGAGTCACAGCATTACAGGTTTCACATCACTGATACCACGTCCTCGGGGGAAATGTCACAGTCAGGCAAGGAGGGCTGTTTGTGTGCAGTCCAGGGCAAGTTTTGGTGCTGGAGCCTCTGGAACACAGCAGGACTGCAGAGACCTGGGAATGGCAGCGTGTGAATGAGGCAGAAATATGGACACGGCTTTTCCCATGGGAAAGTTGTGTGCTGTTGCAAGAGGGAACCTTCCAGTACTGGAAGAGGGCTTACAAAAAAGAGGGAGAGTGACATTTTACGTGGACAGATAGGGACAGGACAAGGGGGAATGGGTTCCCACTCCCAGAGGGCAGGGTTAGATGGGATATTGGGAAGGAATTCTTGGCTTTGAGGGTGGGGAGGCCCTGGCACAGGTTGGGCAGAGAAGCTGTGGCTCCCCCATCCCTGGAAGTGTCCAAGCTGGATGGAGCTTGGAACAACCTGGTCTAGTTGAGGGTGTCCCTGCTCATTGCAGAGGTATTTGATTAGGTGATCTCTAAGGTCCAGTCCAAACCATTCTGTAATTCTGTGATTTGAATAAACTCTTCGGTGCTCCCTGAAGAGCAGCAGGACATGGATGTGGTCGGGGCAGGTGGATCTTCAGCAAGGAGCAGATGGAAGCCATCCGAGTGCAGGAGTGATGAGCTGCTCCTTTGGCTGGCCCTGTAGTGCCTGGTTGGCCTAAGGGAACAGTGTCACCTCAGAGACTGCCGCAAGGTGACCTCTGACACAGCGTCAGTGTCACCTCAGACATCGCAGCGGTGTGACCGCAGACACTGGTGGTGTCACCTCAGACACAGCAGTGGTGTGACCTCTGACATGGCCATGGTGCCACCCTGGACAGAACAGCAGGCACCTGGGTGTCACCTCATGCACCATGCTGGTGTCACCTCAGTCCCTGTAGAGGTGCTACTGCAGACACAATGGTGGCATTACCTCAGGTGGAGACACTGAGGTGGCATCACCTCAGGTGTTGGTGCAGACAGGGAGGTGGTGCCACTCAGGTGCTACCACAGACACAACAGCAGCATCCCCTCAGCCACAGCCTCCCCTCTGTCATCTCAGGGCAGATGGGCACCAGCCCTTGCCACCCCCCAGCTCCCTGCAGCCTCCCCTGGTCCCTTGCTGACTGTGAGGGGATGGGGGTCCCATATCCCCATCAAACCTGGGGTTGGGAATTTTGCAGACCCACCTAAACCCTGCCATGCAGAGCCTGGATCCATCTTCTCCCAGAACCACAGAATACACGTTGGTGAGGTCTCACTTTAGATATTTACACCAATTGAAGAGGTCTCTATTTGGATATTTACACACATTGGCGAGGTCCCCCTTTAGATATTGATACACATTGATGAGGTCCCTTCTTGGCACCCCCTTCATGTATTTACAGACCTTGATGAGGTTCCCCTTTAGACAGATACACATTGATGAGGTCTCCATTAGATATTTACACATACTGAAGAGGTCTCTATTTAGATACCCACACACTGGCTCAATCCCCCTTTACTGCACCCACCCGTGCCCAGGCCCTTTACCACTCACTCCCCCGTGTGCCATGCCCCTGTAACACTCATTCCTCCCTTGTCAAGCCCCTTCACTGCTTATTCCCACCACTGCCCAGCCCCTTCAATGCTCCCACCCGTGCCCAAGCCCTGTAACACTCACTCCCCTCGTGCCCAGGCCCTGTAACACTCATTCCCACCCGTGCCCAGGCCTTGTAACACACTGCCCCCGTACCAAGACCCTTTACCACCAACTGCCCCCCATGTCGAGGCCCTTTAACACCCAATCCCCCCCATGTCCAGCCC
>VWZF01003896.1:3429-26770 GCA_013396755.1 Sclerurus mexicanus | reverse complement strand
TGGCGGGAGCGCTTCCGCCTCAGGTGGGCACCGCGGCGCGGCCTGGCCCAGCCCGTCGTGAGGGGCCCGCGGGGGATTGGGGGAAGCCGGGGGGTGCCCGTGTCCCCCCCAGGGCTGGGAGGGTCGGGGGGGCTTTGGGGGGGGGGGGGGNTGCTTTGGGGAGGGTGGTGGAAGCGCAGCCCCGGCTCCCCAGCGCGGGGTTCTCGTCCCGGCTCCTCGCGGCCCGGGGGCTGGGTGAGCGCTCGGGGCGAATCGTGGAGTCGGGCACTGGTTTGGGTGGGAAGGGGCCGTAAAGCCCTCCCAGCCCTACCCCGTGCCGGGGGCAGGGACACCTTCCACTGGAACAGGTTGCTCCAAGTTTATCCCACCTGGCCTTGGGCGCTCCCAGGGATGGGGCAGGTGTCCCTCTGTCCTTCTGCAAGGGCCGACCCGAGGCTGCCGCCCCTCCGCAGCCCCGCGGGGTGGGACCAGGAGGGCTGTCCTGCAGCCCTTTGCTCGGACATCAGTCCTGCAGCCCCTTCCAGCCCCGGGCACGTGGATCACCTGCACTCCTCGCATCCAGCCGGGATCTGCCAGGGATACACACGGGGCTGCGTGCACTGGGAGTGTGGATTGGCCTCCCTGGCCCAAACAGCACCTTCCAAAACCCCTGCCAGCACCTGTCCTGTCTCAGGACTGACCCTTTACAGCAGGGAGGTGTTTAACTGGGGGGCTTTGGGGACAGCTGTTTCCACAGGTACCAAAAAGCTTGGGATGGATTTTTGCTGCTGTGGAGTTTCCTCTCCCCAAAGGGCACTCACAGGCTGCCAAGTGGGGGCAAAGCTGTGTTTTAAGCAATGGAACTGGTCACATTTTAGCTGGGAATGAAGCGTGGGTGCGACATTGCTGATGCTGTGCTGGTTTGAGGAGTCCTGGAGGCACCACCAGTCATCTCTGGGGCCTCCAGCCTCTCTAGCACAGAACCTGCTCATCTGTTACCTGCTCTTGTCTGTCCTGGCCCAGGAAAAGTAGCCAAATCGCTTTCCCTAATTGCCATTTGGCTTCTAAAATTTAGCATAGCCCAAATGAGAGGATTATTCTCTTTTTATGGGTGAAAAAGGCTATTGAACAATTACAGCTTCCCCAAATCACCAAACCGTGGCTTGGGATTGACTTTCAGCCATTCAGTGGCTGTAATTTCTGGAAGTTTGACACTGGTTGGGATCCAGCAGCTGGAAGGGGATGTGGTGGGTGATTAGCACACCCTGCTCTGCTCCTCTCTGCTTGGTAATGGAACTTTTGGCAAGAGGGTTGCACATTGACCTTGTTGTCCTGGCTGGATTCCATCCCGAGTAATTGCACTTTATCATCCTAAAATTCCCAGTATCGTTTCAACCCAAGAAATTATTCTTTCTCATCCCCAAAAAAAAAGGATTGTGATGTTTATTGTGGGGTGGCTGTGTTTCAGCAGTAAATGAAAGGCCAGGGACTCAGGTTGTTATGTAATGTGAGGTTATTTTGTAAAGGCAGTTGCAGGGTAGTTTAATTATTAATTGACAGTGAAATATCTCCCAAGTGTGGTCAAATCCAACTGCATTTTGGTCACTGGTAATGATTTTTATACAGGAGCAGTGATATAAACATTTGGCCTGCTCTCTATTTATAAAAGTAAATAGATAAATAAATAAAGATAGATAGATAGAACCTGAAAAAAATCAAGGCAGTCCATGTGGTTGAAGGAAAATATTTTATATAAACCAGTAATAATTACCAGAATTTCAAAACATGAAATAAAAGTGCCAGTAAATTGCAAAAGACCTTTCTCTCAGCTTTCTTTTCAAAATATTTCTGTCTGTGCTGATTGTTCTTCATGTTTCTTAAACAAATGATTTTGGAGTCTTCACAACAGCCATGGGAATTGCTGAGCTGGCACAGATTTTATTACACACTCACTTTACTAGAAAAGGTACTCCTAAGAGCCCTCAAAACATGACCTGAAGTTAGATTTTTAGTTGAACCTTGAAACTCTTGATAAGTGTTTTAGTTTTTGAACTTCTAGGCTCAGTAAAGCAGCCTGTGGAGATTTTTTTACAGGAAAGCTATGTTTGGGTTTTTGGAAATAATTATTTCTTGTATCAAAAATGACCTGCCAAAGCATTTTGCTGTCAGGATTTGACTTCAGGATTCTGTTTTCCTCCAGTAGATGTTGCCACCAGCAAGGGCAATGGAGAGAGCTCTGTTTTGTGCAGCCTTTTATAATTAGCCCCCTGAGATGGCAGGAAGAACACAGGACAATGTCAGATGCCAGGTTAGCTTGCATGGGAGACTTCTTTGTGCTAAACTCTTTTAATTATAAAACTAAAACATTTAGGATATTTAGATACTGAAATCCTGGAGTATGAGCCTTTGAAGGTTTCCTCTTGGCAAGCTTTAGGAAATGTTCCTTTTAAATAATCGTCACTAGGCAGATGAAATTGGTGGGTTTGTGCTTTGATATTTGAGTCAGTTTTGTACAATTACCCTTAAAGCTGGGCAGTGTCTCGGCCCCTCCAGTCACAATAAACAGCATTTGCCAGTTCTGGAGCTCTCAGGGGTGCGAAATACTCATGTTGCTGTTCCTTTGTGCCTTGTGGTGCAGGTGGCCATCGCTGCTCAAGTACTACAGCCACACGGACGGCGTGAGCTGGCTGGAGGAGTACAAAGCACGGCACAACGCGGGCTTGGAAGCCCAGAGGATTGTGGCTTCCTTCTCCAAAAGGTTCTTTTCAGAGCATGTAAGTCTTCTGTATGTGTATGCAACAGCCTGCTGACTTGTTTAATAGGATCGTTAGTAGTCGTTAATAGAATCAGCAAGGTTGGAAAAGCCCTCTAAGATCACCAGCCAATGTCCTCAAGTGCCACATCTGCACATTTTTTGAACACTTCCAAGGACAGTGATTCCTCCACTTCCCTAAGCAGCTTATTCCAATGCTTGACAACCCTTTCAGTGAAGAAATTTTTCCTAATATCCAACCTACCTTTTCTGGTGCAACTGGAGGCTCAAGACTGGCTGAGCATTCACATCAGGAGGTTATATTCTTAAGAAGTTCTTAAGCCATTTGAAAAGTTTATTTCTCAGGTGCTTTTGCCTTTTAAAAAATTACTATTATTATTAGGGAAAGGCTCTTCCCCCAGAGGGTGGTGGGCACAGCCCCAAGGCTGCCAGAGCTCCAGGAGTGTTTGGATGATCCTCTCAGGGGCAAGGTGGGATTGTTGGGTGTCTGTGCAGGACCAGGAGTTGGACTGGATGATCCCTGTGGGTCTCTTCTAGCTCAGAATTATTCAAAGATTGAACTTACTTGATTTTGATCAATACCTTTTATTAGTTTATCTTTCCTCTTTCTTCACATCACCTCAACTGTGCAGACAGAAATTTCCTATTTCCCCACTTTGTGTGAAAATGCTAAATCACAGCCAAAAGCGGAGAGAGTTCAAAATCCAAAGGTCTAACACACACACTCTGATTGCATTCAGCTTTAAGAAGTCTTTGCTTGTGTCTCTATGTTCAGACCTGGCTCTGGGAACTTGTGAAGGCCAGGTAGTTTGTTGACACATACCACAGCCACTGAAGTTCTCCCTGCAGGCCTTGTTCAAGGATGTGTTCTGAGAGCTGTCACGAGGCATTTGAAATCAGGAACAAGGCACAGTAGGGTCACTGAACTGGAAAGTGTGTTATTGAAGTTCTTCACCCAGCCATGACACCCAGATGCTTTCGTGTTCAGTGGGGAAAAGGTGAAAATGTGGTGTCTTGGAGAGACTGACTTGCAGGTGTCTCATTGTCTGTTTGCTTAGTTCGTGGCTGTGGATTTTGGCAAGATGTACAGTTGTACAGCCTGAAATTCTGTGAAATAAGGATAAATGCTGCCTGTGACTTTGGTTGAATTTAAAAGTTCACTCAAGAGCCACTAACCAGCCACCCATCTGTGGCTCCTGTCCCGTAGAGAATTCTCCTAAGGTACAGGAGACCTGTGTTGAAATCCTCTCACCTGACTTTAAGCAAGTCAGGGTTGGCAGGTAGTTTCACCCCTGGAGAAGGTGGCTGTGGGGCCAGGTGGGTATTTGGTGTCTCTTGGCTGTTTTGTTCCGCTGTAGTTGCAGCAGACGCACATTTGTCCATGGGGAATTGTCAGAGCATTAACTGGGAAAAGAAGCTCCTGGATTCCTGCTCTTCTAGTCACGTATGCAAAGACTACTGAGAGACCATTAACAATACGCAAAGGCCTAATAGTGAGAATCATCTCCTGTGGGCCAAGAAGCTGCAGCTTGATTCCCTGCTTAGAACTGAGAGGAAGAGACTTTCAAGCCAGTATTGGCCCATGTCTTAGAAGGAAAAGCTTGAAAGCAAATTTTTTTATAGTTCAAATGAAGTTTAAAAAATAATTCTGAATTCTGGAAGAAAATAGCTGTTCTTAATATAGATGCATAAGTGACTTTCAAAAAATAAAGGCTCCTGCCTCTTCATTCCTTCCCCCAGGATTAATCTTCTGCACTGGGGAGTGTATGTAGAGGTTCAATCAACCACAGGAGAAAGTTGATTCCACCTTAAAATCACTTTCAGCTTGGGCCCAGCCTGCATAAGGTGTGCTGTGCTTGTGCTGGTCCTTAAGCTACCCTGGGAGGCCCAAATGCTGTGGAATTTGGCTCCAATTGCTGTAGGATGCTTCTGGGGCTCTCAGTGGATCCATGGAGTACAGACTGGGAGTATTTGGTGAGCTGGACGTTTTTAAGGTCTTGCACGAATTTGAAAAAACAGAACAAAATTGGGTTTGAGATTTTTTTATGGAGTTATATTCATCTGTTGTGCTCTAATTCATTGTCTGGTTTGGCAGGTCCCCTGTGATGGATTCAGTGACATTGAGACTCTGGGGTGCCCGAGTCATTTCTTTGAGGATGAGCTGATGTGTATCCTTAACATGGAAGGAAGGTAAGAGAGAGAGGATTAGGAATGAGAGGGATTTCCCCCCTCTCACCAGTTAAAGGCAAACAGCACTGTGGTGAATGCCTGACCTCAGCTCCTGTCCTCGTGTCACTCATTACACAACACCCCCAGGCTTACCAAGGCTGGGAGGTATTGCTGTGTGTTTAATTGCAGAGCAAATTTAATATTTCCAGAAGAAAACATGTAAACTGGGAGTTCCCCTGACTTTGTGTTGCTGTTTGCTTTTTTCCTTGCCAGTTCATGGCATCTCCTGGGACATGTTCCATGGACCCTCTTCTCTGCAGCAGTTTTAGCTTAAACAGTTCCCATCCTCCTGTTCCTGTTTTATTTAAGCTTGGGTCAGTTTTGCTGAACTGATTTGCAGGATGAGGCCATAGCACCGGAGACAGGCAGGAATACTTGAGGATTGCCACCATAAATCCTTGTATCATGAAATTACAGCTCTTCTTGCTTTTCTTAGCTGTAGTAGGTTGGTACAATTTTTGTCCTCAAATAAGAGTTTAAATCTGAGTTTTATTCAGCCCCTGCAAAACTGACAGTTCTGTAAATTATTCAGACAAGTGAAATGCCAAGCAGGTAAATAAAACTTCTGGTTTGCATCTGCCTGGGTGTTCTCATCACCATGATGAACACTGGGCAAGATAATAAGTCACAGCTTTACTTGAAGGTTTTTCTGCTGGTAGCATCTAACTAGGATGGTTTTGGTGTGATGCAGAGCAGTGCTTGATTGCTCTTGATGGAGTCTAACAGCCTTGATTAGAGGGACTGTCAGTAGAGCTTGAAAAAACCTAACTGGAATGGCAATCGTCTCATTTTTGCCTTTTCACAGCCATTTTATTACCTTCTCCCTTTAAACTGGGACTGAGCATCTCTCACTTGACAACTGGTTGAAAAGCTTCTGAGCCTTTGCAGTGGCCAAATGCCTCCCCATAAAGCAGAATTGCTGCTAATTACGCCCTGATTAAGCTGTAGTCATTGCCATTCAGCAGCATTAGGCTCAATCATTTCCCTGGAAGGTATCCCAATAAAGCAGTTGTCCCTATTGAGGATCCCAGTTAATTGGAAGAGGATAAAGTGTTAGGAGGTTTGACTGTCCTCCTGTCCAGGAGGGTGGAGAAGCCTGACTTGACCTGCAGTCTGGAGGAGACAAGTGTAAGCAGGGAAAGAGGGTTTTTTCCTGAAGGAGGAAACTGGTCTTGTTTTAAACTCAGGGGAAGGGCAGAGCCTGGGAATGAGGAGAATTCTCCCTCTGGGTTTCTTCGAGGCCAGGGCTTGTTTAGATGCACATGCTGTGAACACCTCTTGAGTTTGTCATGTTTCAGGTGATCTCTTCGAAACTTACCTGGATAGTAACCAGCTCTCCAGCTGCTTCTCTGCCTCCACTTGTTAATTTAGAAAGTGTTGGGGCTTTAGTATAAAAAGTTTTGGAATTGTGTCACCTACAGACCAACTGTTGATCTCTTCCTGCCTTTTCAGAGCAACAGGGTTGGTTTTCCTCTGGGGAATTTTGGTTTTCTTCTGAATACTATTGAACTCACATTCATAGCCCTCATCAGTGCATTTTTAATGCTGAGAGGATGTTTTCAGACAGACTCTGGAGGGATCCACTCAGGCAGAGGGTAATGTTGCATGAATAAAATACAGGATTTGTATCAGATATTCCTGAGCTACTTTAATTAGGATCTGTGTTGTTTCCCCTGATAATGTACCTTCTCAAAGTATATATTGGTGTTAGATAAAAATCAGAGATGCTAAGAACAATGTTTTGACAGTGTCTTACATTGTGGGGTTTTTGATGATAAATTTCCTCTTAACATTTACCTTTTTGGTTGACTTTTCAGTGACAGTGTTGTCAAACTTGCTAAGAAAAGCAATAGTCTAAATTATTAACTGGAAAAGTTAAATCAAATGTTCACCCTTAAAATACTTGTTTAGGACAACGCTACTTCTTGTATTTAAATATGCAGGAAAGGCCTCACCTGGAAGTATTATGCCAAGAAAATTCTCTATTTCCTCCGGCAACAGAATATATTAAAAAACCTGAAGGAGTATCTGCAGCGCCCGGCGGATCGACAGTCATTTTTGGAGGGTAAGTGTGTGGCAGAAATGCCACCTTGAGCCCCTAATGGCAGCTTTCCAGCACTGTTGTTTTACCTGGAGGGAGCCTTCCTTGCTTAGATTTCAACTGGCCAGTGACATGGAATTAAGGCTGGATTTTTGACGTCCCTGAAATCCTTCAGATCCTGCAGCAGGTGTTGCATGGAATGTCAGGATGACATGTGCTGTCAGTGCTTGAGGAGCTGCCCCTGGACAGCTGAGCTGAAAAGCAGTGCAGAAAATGATAAACACTTGGGTCTTGGACAGTGTGCTGAGGGAATGAGCAGGAGCTCAGCATCCCAGTTACTGACACTGCAGGAGCTTTTCAGCTGTGGCCCATGGGCTGCACTGGGTCTAACAGAGCAACTGTTAGACCTTTCCCAAGAGCTTCCCAGATAAGGGCAAGGAGCAGGCAGAGGGAATTGTAGACTGTGCACTGGGGCTGCCCCTCAAGAACTGTGTGACTGCTGGACTCTTGAAGCTGTGCAGTGCAGGGGTGGGGAAGAGCTGGAACAGTAACATGTGCACTGATAAGAAGAAAGAAAAGGTTTTCCTGCTATTCATGTCCTCAGTCTGGTGGATTATTCCCCTTTTCAAGCTTCCTGTGGGGAACACAGTCTTCTGAGTGCATCCAAAGCTGCCAGTGTCTGTAGAAGAGTGCCTTACTCTGGCTATATACTCCAAAATGTCATATGAGAGGGTCTCTGACACCAAAGCTGGCTCTTGGTGGTGGCAATGGACTTTGAGGAAGGACAAGAAGGGAAAGCCAAAGCTGCTTTTTCTGGAAACAGTGAGGACAGTTAATTATGTGACTTTATCCTGTGGGTCACAAATAATTGTATTTGTCTACCGTGAAGGGCATGATATTAGAGCCTCAGCAGGTCTCTTGTGAGGTTCCACCTGGCCAGCACAGGGATCACTTTAAGGGGACTAAAAAAAGCCATGTCTTGGGGCCCTGCTGAATTCCCTGGATGACAGGGCTGTCATGGATGTGCTAAAAAAGCAGTGTAGGAAGCTGGAAGAGGTACGATCCATGCAGAATTCCTGCAGGTGACTGCAGTTGATTCCAAAGACTGGACAGTATGAGGCTTTGGGAAGAGCAGTGATGAGAAGGAGAAGATCCTGTGAAGGGCATAGTTTTGTCCTGCAGGTCTTTGGCAGAAGAGACTTGGGCAGAAGGACAGTGAAAGTTTGTCCTGTTAGGTTGGGTTTTGATAAAAAGATGGAGGGCAGGTGTGGGAGGGAAAGATGAATATAGCAGAGGAGAACCAGAATGATAGCCCAGCAGGATAGAGCAGGAAGAAGGCAGAAGTGAAGTTGGGATTGTTTCAGGCTCTGAATAAAAACTGCTGTAAGCTGGGAAGGTGCCAGGGGATGCGGTGTGACCAAAAAGCTGCCTGGCTAAGCCTGGTCTAGCAGCATACCTGCTCAGTGTACAAACCCACTGCTTTCCCTCTCAGGATGGCAGAGAGAGGAACACTGAAGTTATTGGGCTGTTTATCGTGTCAGCTTATCCTTTGCGTTTTGCGTGATAAATCCAATATTTGGCTTCAAACTGTAAACTGAGAGCTCTGATGTTCTGCTGCAATTGCTCGCTGCGTGCCTGGAATGTAGAGCAGGCGAAACTAAGCAAAGAAAAAAACTGAAGCCCTGCTTCTTATGTAGTTTGTTTCTTGCAGGTGCTGTTTTAATTGACCAGTACTGTAACCCCCTGTCAGACATCTGCTTGAAGAGTGTCCAGGCGCAGGTGGACGATATCACAGACAAAGTGCGCAAAGTCCTGCGGACCAAAAACCCGAGGCACCCCAGCCTGGCCTCCAAGGCAGGTACTGTACAGAAAGGTGTTTGCTGCAGAGCTGTGCTGCAAGGCTGGATCCAGGCAGACAAGGTGAAACAGGTGTTGAATTGTGGCAGCTTGAGGAGTTGTTGTTCTTTATCCCCTGGCAAACATTTGCTGACATTTGCCTAAACCATCATTCAAGAAGAGCTGTTTGTTCAGCCACAGAAACTCCACAGCCCCGGGTTGAGTCCATCTGATGCTGTCTGAGCAAACAGAATTGGGAGGGGAGTTCTCTTTTTCTCTTTTTCCCATTTGCCCCTGAAGTCTTAATAGTCCTGATACCTGTAGCAGAGCTGTGGACAAAGGAACAACCACTTTTCTGCAAGTCCCAGAAAATCAGCAACAATAAAAAAGGTGCATGTTTTACTGTCTCCAAAGGTCAGGCAGCATCTTGCTGCTTGTTCTCTATAAACACTGTAATGTTTGCTGGCCTTCAAGGAGAGAATGAATCCATAGGAGGATTTCTGGTGTAAGGATCACAGCACAAAGGTTAAGTGCACCTGTTTTCTCAGTCTTTATTTCATTGTATGTGTTTTCAGGAGAGGTCCCCGTTCCAGAAGTGGAACTTCAGCGGCAGGTACTCGATGCTATGAACTGTGTCCTCTATGAGCAGTTAAAATACAAGGGAAATGAGCTGGATTACTATAACTCCCTGAATTCATACATTCACCAGGTATGTTCTCAGCAAAACATAGGAGGCTGCAAGGCATGAGGCATTCTGTTTGTGGTGTTTGCTTGTCCAGATGTAGGCAGAGAAGTAATTCTCTCTGAAGAACAACTTGCTGTTCCATACAATGCCATCCTTTAGTGCATATTCTGTCAAGTTGTTGTGATTTCATTTGTGAAATCAAACCTTGAGGGTTTGTGTTTTTGTCCCCCAGGTCTTGATCCGCAGGACAGGAATTCCCATCAGTTTGTCAGTGCTTTATTTAACAATTGCCAGGCAGCTGGGAGTCAAACTGGAACCAGTCAACTTCCCCAGCCACTTTCTGCTGCGATGGTGTCAAGGAAAAGAAGGGTGAGTGACCTGCTGAATTTGGAAGTTGTGCCCACAGTAACAAAACCCAGAAAGCATTTACAGCTCCAGATCTATGTGAGAATGTTTAATTGTTTTACAATTGGAATTATAACCTATCCAGAGGGAAAGATGAGACCTCTAGAAAAGTCTTCCCAGAACTCAGCTCTGGGAACAGATTTCCTGAAATAAGAGTTACCATGAGGTGATGTTCCTCTTAAGGATATTAGGAAAGGGAGAGAAGGTACCGGCTAATCTCTGTTTTGGGGGGACACTTGTTTTGCAAACAAGCTTGAAAGTGCTGAGGGAAGAAGAGAAATAGCTAATCCTGCTTGACCATGAGACCCTTCGTCACAGTTTGGTTTCCTCATGGTTTCCTCAGGAGCACAGATATTTTTGACTACACCTACATCGACGCCTTTGGCAAGGGGAAGCAGCTGACGGTGAAGGAGTGCGAGTACCTGATCGGGCACCACGTGACAGAGGAGTTCTATGGAGTGGTGACTTCCAAAGAGGTCCTGCAGCGTATGGTGGGCAACCTCCTCAACCTTGGCAAGAGGTGAGTTGAGGATCATCTGACCTCTGAGGGCCCAGAGTATGCTGTCATCATATCCAGAGCTGCTGTGAGTTCTTCAGAGAGGTGTCAGTCACCCCAAGAGATCCTGAAAATTCAGTCTGTCACAACACATTGTCTGGTTGTTTTTAATCACCTGCACCTGAGTGGAAACAAAAGAATTTAGTAAAACTAGTTCCCCTCATGAAAATAAATGGTTTTTCTTTGTGACAAGCTGACAGGGACCGTCCACCCTTCCCTTAAGAGCAGAGACCTTTGTTGTGATCTGGTAAGCACAACCCACATGCTCAAAGGAGCAGTTTCAGAGATACTGTTGGTGTGTAGAATGTCTAAGTTTTATTTTTAGATGCTCCTGATAATCTCTTTCCCAAGTAGCCATAGACAGAAATCACAAGAGTGAAAGGATTGCTTTGGGTGTTAGGGGAGCAAAAGCAGATTTCCCAAGGAAATGGCCTGGAGAGTGAATTGTCTGTGTAGGATTGTTTGACCAAGGAGAACAGCAGTGGAGAGGGAGGGCAGAGTCCAGTCACCAGCTGTGTAGTGTTTCTCCTCCTGTTGGATGTGACGAGTCCGTGCCGGAGTCCCTGGCTCAGGGAGCATGCCTGTACCCGTAGCACCAGTTCTGGGGACTCTCCCTGTCCATCAGAGTACTGGGGGTAGGGGTTGCAGAGCCTTACAACTGAGTTTCTTTTTTGCTGGCAGAGAAAGCACTGATCAGTCTTACCAGCTCTTGAGAGACTCCTTGGATCTGTACCTGGCCATGTATCCGGACAATGTGCAGCATCTAATGCTCCAGGCTAGGTTATACTTCCACCTGGGAATCTGGCCAGAAAAGGTACCTCTCCACTCGGTTGTATGTTTTTGGGTAGGCTAAGCACTATTAACACGGGGCTATTGATTTTTGGACTACCTCAGCTTGTGTTACAGTCTGCCACAAGTTGTTTCTGTAATAAATGCAATTGAATGGGTTCTCACGTTGCAGAGAATCAATTCCTACCATGCAAAGCAGGGAAGAGAGGATGATTCTTGCCTGCTTGTCCTAGGGGAGACTCATGAGCGGCCTTGAAGTCAGAATTTATTATTTACTGCCCAAACAACGCTTTTAGCTGTAAGTTACAAGATCACCCTGTTTGGTTTATGCCCAGATTGTGCTCATGGCGGTAAAACTCTTGCTGGACTCATGTGAAAAGAGCAATTACCTCATCAGAAAACTTGAAGTTCTCATTTATAAATATGACCAAATCTGTTCTCTGAAACCTTGTCCACACAATCTGTGGCTCTTGTGAAAAAGCAACTTGATCTTCCTGCCCTTGGAATTCTCTTTATTACCTTTGGCATAGCAACTCGAGTCCTGCAATCTTGAGAGTGTGGGAAAGAAGGTGCTGAAATTAAGGACTTGTGTGGATAATCAGAGTCTGTCACTGAATCAGGGGAAGGCACAGGCAAGAAGCCTGTAACTCAAGAAAGTGTCATTTCTTTGTGTCAGTGCAGCAAAGAGCTCAGCATTTCCTGCGCTGCTTCAGTGAAGCTCAGCTTGTGGGCAGTGCCCGTGCCAGTCCCAAATGTGAGGTGTGGGGAGGGGGTGGGAGTGTTGGCTGGACGGCTGAGCAGAAAAGAAAGCTTTTTCCACCAAATTATCTGACACAGGGCTGCTGGAGAAGCTGCCTTCCTTCTGACGAACAAACTGTGCTAAGCTTGGCGTTCCTTTCTTAGAGCAGCAAGTTTCAGGGTCACCACAGGAAAAACAGCACAGCCTAAGAAACTCTGCATGGGAGGGACTCACTGAGATCAAATGGCCACTGTCCATAAATAGGGGACAGCTCAGTGGAGCACTGGAAGATCTTCCTTCCCCTTCCTGGCACCCAGGGATGTGTTTTTAAAGCCTCAAGGCTCTGCGTCCTGGGATTCGCTGCCCTCAGAACACACAGTACAACCCCAGGGCTGAGTTTTATGTGTAGTTCTCTGCACCCCGTTGCCAGATCCAATGGAAATGGGCAAGTTTGGACTTCTCAGGATTGCATCCAGTCATTCCAGGCTGTCAGTAGGGTTGTAGCTAACCAGGGGGAGTGCTCTCTGTCTGACAGGACAGAAGGTACCACATCTTATGGAAAGGGGGAGACAGTCTTAAAAGTCATTCAAAGCTACACAGAATGTTATCCTAAATATTTGCAAATGACAGTAAATGAAATTCCTAAGAATCTCTGGCAGCTGTGGTTACTGTTCTAGGCCTTCCCCTTTCTGTAAGATTTTTCAGGATTGCCACCTCCTTAATTCTTAAGAGAATTAAAGTGGCCATGAAGCCTGAGCTGTGTTTCTTCTCATACCAAATTACTCACCTGTTCTTTTTTTTAATTGACTTTCCTCACTTCTTGGCTGATGTTAACGCTCAGTAACCTGAGATTTCTATTCCTTTGCTGCTGCTGCTCTGAACTTAGAGGGGCCAAACCTTCCAGCATGTGATCAAGGAGACAAACCTTTTGCAAGGTGCTAAAGTGTCAGATTTTGGGACTGTGGCATCACTTTAGGTATTTAACATTAGGACAGATAGGCGTGTCTTTTCCCAACATGTTTAGACAACAGGTTGGGAATTTTTCTTTCTTTTTAACAAAAATGTAAAATCTGTGTCACCTGCCTCTGACCAACTTGGCAGCAGATGCTCTGCTGTTGTGCCAGGGTGTTGGAAGGCTGGAATTCTGGATCTACAGGGCTTGCTGCTTTAAAGTTGGTGTTCTTCACTCATCCTGAGACAAGCAGGTTTTCTGTCTCATTCACTATTCCATGGGAAATCATCGTGGAGGTTATTTGCATTTCTCTCAGTGCTGCCCTATTTTTCCCTGCCAGGCTCCCACAGACACACTGAGGAATTCTTTTAAGTTCAAATATTAGTTCTCGAGTGCTGCAGAAGTCATGTGGAATCACTTCACAGCAGCAGTTGGGGAGACTAACAACAATATTACTGTAACATTTCAGAAACCCTGGAAAATGCTCCCATCAGTGCCCCGTGGTCACAAAACATGAGGTGATTAACTTGAGTGGCTTAGTTTTAAGGAGCTGCTGTGCTCACCAGTGCCCTTCCTTGGAAGTCAGGAGCTGTACAAACAGAAAAGGAGAGGGCTGTGTGCAGTTTGTGCAGGTTAAGCATGAGGTGTGTAACAAGCAGAGAAATCCATGCGGCGCATCTCTAGGCCTGGGCTCTTCCACCCAGCTGTCACAGGAATACATCTGTGTGTATTTATAAGCGTTGGGCTGCTGCAGCCACTGGTTCTGAATCGCTCTTTGCTTTGGTTGCTGAAGGTCCTGGACATCCTGCAGCACATCCAGGCTCTGGACCCCTCGCAGCACGGGGCCGTGGGGTACCTGGTGCAGCACACCCTGGAGCACATCGAGCGGCGCAAGGAGGAGGTGGGGCCCGAGGTGAAGCACCGCTCCGATGAGAAGCACAAGGAGGTCTGCTTTTCCATAGGGCTCATCATGAAACACAAGAGGTGAGCTCTGCTTTTCCATAGGGCTCATCATGAAACACAAGGGGTGAGCTCTGCATGGCAAGAGCAGAAGGGTTTGTTCTGACAGCAGGGAGACGTGGTTGGAGGTGCCTGGGATGGAAAATGCCAGGCACGTGCATCTGTGCCCTGGGCTCTGTAGGGGAATGGGAGCAGCTCTGCCTGTGCTTGGAAAGAGCAAGTGTTTTTACTGCTGCTGGCTTGCCAGGGAGATTTGGGAGGGGACTTAGTCTGAGTCATCATATATCACACAGGTAGAATTCCCAGAGCTCTCAAAGAAACATCATCGTCAGCTAATGAGGGACCGTGGAACAGAATCAGCTTCAAAAGAGATTCTGATATTCCTAAAATGGCTTATGTGCTGTTACTCCCTCCTCTGCCTGCACTGCACAGAGGCTTTGTGTTCCTGTCTGTGCTGCTCTGCCACAGTGACATGCCAGCTTTGTGTTGCTTTGGCCACTCCTCTGACTCGACAAGACATGTGGAGCATGTTTTAAGGGCATCAGCAGTCACCTTATAATACCTCACAATCCCATAAGTATTCCCTAAATAATGATACCTTTGTTTCTGGGAGCTCAGTGTTGGGATTACCATGCCTGTGTGGTGGGCACAGAATTGCACAATGCACTAGGGTGGTTCATTCCCTCCATATTTCTTGTTTCTTGTTCAGGTTGCTGACTTTCAGTCTCTTCTTGCTCACATTTGCTTTTCTTTTGTCTCCAACTGTTTATTCCTGTCTGTTTATCCAGTCACTCCCGGTCATTTCCCTCCCCCTCAAAACACACACACACATCTTCCTGAATTGTCTTTTTCCTTTCCTCTCCTCCTTGTGCCAGCTCACAGAAGGTTCCTATCCTGTTTGTGCTGTATTATTCCTGAGGAAAAAGAGCTGTCTCTGGAGCTTTCACAGTCTTTGGTGTGCAATTTCTTTAATTAGATATGGCTATAACTGCGTGATCTACGGCTGGGATCCTGCCTGCATGATGGGGCATGAATGGATCCGGAACATGAACGTCCACAGCCTTCCCCACGGCCCCCACCAGCCCTTCTACAACGTCCTGGTGGAAGATGGCTCCTGCAGATACGCTGCCCAAGGTGAGCAGCAGGCTCCTGTGTTTACTGTCTGCTTACTTTAGGAGAAAGGAGTGCATAAGTGAGTAACTCTTCCATGTGAAATGTGAAGTGTTAGTAAAGACTGAGGCAGGGAGGAAACTGATCCTGAATCATGACCTGCTTTGTTTGCTCTCCACGAAATCAGCACTGCAAGGAATGGACATTAAGGCCCACTGTGGTGTAATTTCCTCCTGCCCAAGGAGTGTATTTAAGTGACCTTAAAACACTCATTCACAACAATATTATTGGGTTGCTGCTTTGAAAGAAGCCCTGCAGCTTTTGCTGAAGGTCTGTCAGCAGCTTTGCTCGTTGAAATGACACCTTGGGAAGGATCTGGAATAGGATCTAGTGAGGGAGCACACAGGCTTTGCTTGCAGGACATGGTTCTGAGCAGCTGCCATGGAGAGGCTGCACGTGCCAGGATCTCAGGGAACACTTTGTGTGTGGCTTTTAGTGCTCCCTTTAATAAGAGCAAAATTAAATGTCTCTTTACAAGTGCAAAGAGGTGTGGAAGTCTCTACCACGTGTTCTTTATGCAACATACTGTAAGAGTAAATTCTTGTCTGATGGTCAGAATATGTGGTTAGGATACAGGAAGGGGTGTCAAACTGGTTCAGAAGAAAATTAAAATAGAAGAATACATCCGTGACTCTGTATATTGTTAAAAGAGTATTTGTTTGCCTCGTGTTTGTGTTCTCCCTGCGACAGGGAGGCATCCCATCCAGCTGGCAGGGCAGCTGCACAGCCACTGTGTGTTTTGCTAAGACAAGATGTGGAAGCTGCTGGAGGGGGAATGCTGACCAAAATGCTATCAGGGCTTTCCAAAACCTACGTGCTCCCTGGATATTCTGGCCCCAGGAGCAAGAGGTGGTTTTACAGGAAGGGACACTCCTGCCTTTGTGCATTTAAAGTGCAGGTGTTTCCCACTGTCCTGAGAGCTGCTTTATGTTCAGTGATCCGAAAATAAAAGTGGGAACATTGCAGGGCTTGGCCTCTCAGAGGGTCTCAGAAACCAAAGATTCCTGTGGGCCGTGGGTTGGCATTAAAACATGCATCTTGGTGGAGACTGATCAGGTAATTGTCCACAGTGCTGCTGGGGCTGAGTCATTGCTTATCATTTGTCTAATGGTTTATAAACAAGCAGAATTGTGGCTGGTCCCACAGTGCCTTTCAGCCAAGCTGTAGGTTAACACTGTTGTCTCTGTGGCATCCGAGTGTTTTGATTTTGCGCAGGAAAATTAAAGGCTTTGTCCTTGCTTGCTGCCTGGCTGTTGGTATCCCCTCTAAAATACGTCCTGATCGTTGGGGAAGGATTATTTCATAACCTCCTGACCTGACTTTGGGGAGGGAGGGAGGTTTTTCCTGAAAGAATCTTAAACAAATCTGCATGTGGAGCTTCATCAGAAATAACACCAAGCTTATTGTAAGTAAACCTTACCTCACTTGGAGGCCTTCCTGCAAATCTGGAGGTTTTGCTGTAGCTGATTCCAAAACACCTGTGTCACGCAGTGAGTTTGGTACCTGTGTGCTCGTGTCTGTGCTTTCTTTGCTCTGTGGCAGCACGGCCAGGTGTCTGTGGCTCAGAACTGCTTGTCAGCACGTTTGTCAGCCTCCCACCTTGTGCTGAGCTTGCCTGTGTGAGCCTCTCCCCTGCCAGCTCCTGCTCCATCCCTGCTTTTCCCTGTGCGCTGCTGCAGAGCGCCTGGCAGTGGGAATTCTTTTCCGCAGTGGTGCAGTATCCAAAGAGGTCCTTTGCAAGCCTCTAGGACTGGACTGCAGCATTTCTGAGGGATACCAGGCTCTTGTGCTTCTGCAGCAGCTTCAAAGAGCCTGCGTGGATTAATGTGAATTCTCTGTGCTCTCTGGAGCGAACTGAATTTCGGAGGCAGATTAGTCCTGAATGACATTCTTGGCATCACATCTCATTCCTGCCCTGCCCAAAGTCAGGCTTTGCTACTTGGGAAGCTTTTTTTTTCTTTTAGATAGGTCCTGTATTATCTGGCAGCGAGCTAGAAAAAAATGACATCATTGGGGACTGCTGCAGGGCACCTGAGTGGGATTTACTCCCAGCCATCCTGCTCTGTGCTGAGCCTGCAGAGCAGAGCAGCCCCGGGCTGGGGTCACCTTTGGGTTTTGGTGTTGTTTAACTCTTGTGCCTAATCAGGTTATCTTGTGGTACAACGGAGGAAATGGGCTGCTCTGAGAAAGAGCCAACATGCCCTTCTTAGGAACTTTGACTTAACTTGGGGAAGCTTGGGGTTAGAGGAGTTTATTTTGCTGTGAGACGTGGCTGGAAACCAGGCTGGGCACTTGGCAATGTGGAAACACAGGCTGAGCAAGGAAACACTCCACTCCTCCACCAGGACAGCCTTGTGCAGGTGGGCTCTCCTTGGAGCATTTGAGGAGAACCTCTGCTAAAACTGACCTCCCGTGGGCCGTGGGGGATCAGAGCTCAGTGCAGCTGCTTCTCCCTGTGGGAGCAGCATCCAGCTGCTCCAGCCTAATGTCAGGCAACCTCGGGCATAAAACTGTTCTCATGCCACTGGTAAATGGGGTCACTAGGAGGTGAGGCTCTGCCCAGTCAGACTGGCATATTCCACACACATTTTCCTGGATTAGGGTGTTTTTAAATTCAAAGCATCGGGATGTGCTGTTCCCAGAGCCAGAAACAAGGCCTGAGAGAGGCCCAGGACTTCGTACCTTGCTGTGGTGATAACTGATTCTCTCCTCCCCAAACAGAGAACCTGGAGCACAACTTGGAGCCTCGGGAGATCCCTCACCCCGACATTGGCCGCTACTTCTCCGAGTTCACCGGCATTCACTACCTGGCAAATACGGAGCTGGAAATCCGGTACCCGGAGGATTTGGAGCTCACACGAGCCACAGTTCAGAAGATCTACAGCTCAGGCAAGGAGTGAGTGCAGAAGGGAGCCTGAGGACAGAAGCAGCTGGAGTGTAGCTTTACCCTCTTCGCAGAACTTGCGTGGAAAGCAAGTTTGGTGACAATCCTTTGGCTTAATGCATTGAAAACTGCATTGGACTTTGAAGCTGGTGCTACAGCATCTTCCCATTGCCTGCCTGCCCATTCTGGCCCACAGGCACAGGGACGTGTTGGCAGTTGAGGCCAAGCAGAAGGATCCTGCAGGGGCAGCCGTGCCAAGGAAGCTCGTTGTCCTTCGGAAGGATCGGTGCAAACTCCTCGTTCTGTGGTTGTCTTGCCTTCAAAGGGCGACACAGTGAGATCCCTGGTGTGGAATATGGAAGAAGTCCCTCTTCCAGAGAGGGAAATTACTTGTCCTTGCAGTACTGTGGGATTTTTGTTTGGTTGTGTTTGTTTGCTTTGGTTTTTAATGTATATCTCATGCAGGTGATAGTTCTTAAAGTCTCTTCTGTTTCACTGTTGTCTTCTCCAGTCTGAATTTTTGGTCAGGTTTTGCTTCACCTCTGTAGTCTGATTGTTCATAGAGCTACTCCTCCAATCCTGAGTATCCTTCCGGGCCTGGCAATATCCTTATGGGCCTGGGAAAGAGCCCCAGCAACAAAACCTGCAGCAGCAAGGCTTGTGGGGGTGGCAGTGCAGCGCTGACACTGGGGTCCAGTTGGCCACCTCACTGATGACACGGCCTCTCCTAAAGCAGAAGAGGAGCTTCTCGCCCTTTTCCATGCCTGCTGAACACACCCAACCCACGTTCTGACCTTGTTTTGTGGTCTGTCCATCGTGTGTGTCCAAGGCAGGACCTGTGGCACGACCTGAGTGCTCCCAGGACACTTTGGAACTTCTGTGGGAGCCTTGAGGTGGGTGCCAGAATGACTTTGATGTACAGGGAGCTGCCACTCACTGCCGTCTCCAATTTATAGGTATTTATGCAATACATTGGAATTAGGACTGGAAACTGCCCATCCCTGGAGTCAGCCCAACTGGATGGAAACAAGATGTGAATTCCTGCAGCTTGAGGCCTTCTTCCTTTTTGCCAAAAGAGAATGGATGCTGGGGGAGCACAAACTTGGCTGCCTGCAAGGGAAGAGCTTCAGCAGCTCAAGGCACATGAATTTTAACATGACTTAAAGACCCAGACAGAACCACAGCAGGAAAGGTTTTCCTCTGGGTTCAGGGGTTCTGGGGGTGCAAAGTGACAGTGTTTGTGCATATCTTTGTGGTTTCTGAAGCAATGTGTGTAGAGTAGCTGCAGCTCCTGTCACTGTCCAGTTGCAACACAGTAGTTTTCTCAGAGCTGAGAATTAGGTCCCTATAGAATTAGGTGGATGCTCTTAGTCTCTTGTAGCACTTGAAATCACAGAGCCCTCCCCTAAAACAATGCATGTCATCCTCCTGCAGTCCTGAGCACTGGTTGTGTGTGAGAAATAAACAGTGAGAGCCCAGCCCTGTGGCAGTGGAGTGGTGGTGATGGTCTGCAGGGACAGCCCCCTGTGTGGGTTGTGCTGAGGAATGGGGAAGGTGCTCTGCTCCAAGCGGAACTGGCTCTTTGAAGGGTCACAGTCATGGAATCACAGAACGATTTGGGTTGGAAGAGACCTTAAAGCTCATCTAGTTCCAACCCCCTGCCATGGGCAGGGACACCTTCCACTAGAGCAGGTCTGGACTGACATGAACTTGGAGGGAGGGAAGAATTTCCATTCTGAAGCAGGGAAACCTCAGACAAAAATCTTAAGATCCATCTCTCGTTCTTGAGGGTTGGGGCAGACCCCAACTCTCCAACCCTTTTTGAGGGTTGCAAGCAGATCCCAAAAGATTCCTAGCTGGGATGCAAGGTTGGGAATGGGGCTGTTGAGTCCCAAGCTTGATGCTGGTAGCTGAGAACAGGCAGAGCAGGGTTTGGGCTCCCTGTTCCCAGTCCCAGCTCTGGATGTCACCAAGTCTCCTGGGACTCTGTGTGCCCCCTCTGCCAAACAGGCGGTCTCTTGATGTCTTGGCCTCTCTCAGGTGCATGGAGGGGACTATACTGAGCTCCCAGGAGCCCTCGGGTGCGGCCTGAGTGCCAGGTAGAATCGTGCCATGGAGGAGCCAACAGAAGCCACTCAAAATTCCCCTGAAAGCTGGTCCTGGCCAGTGCTTATCTAACCCACTTGAAAACATGCTGTGTGCTTAAAGCCAAGGGTCCCAAAGCAGCCAGCAGAGCCCATTATATCCCCTTTTGGGGCCACTCTGTGTTTATACCCTGAGAAGAGTCTGGCCACTGAGGAAGCGTGGGAGCTGCTTGCAGACCTCGCTATTTCCCTTTCAAGGGGAGTGTCTGTGCGGAGGGAATGGGATTTGGGTACTCAAGGCAGCCCATGGGCCCTGTAACTAAATCCTGGTCCCTTTGGCTGGTGTTTTGGGGGGAACTGTGTCCTCAGGCAGGTCTGCTTTGCTGTGCCGCCCATGCCAACGCCTGGGCTGTGAGTGTTGGTGTCACCCAGGAGCACCCACGCAGCCTTGTATGTGCCAAGTTTGGAAGGAACTTGAGGTGTCTCAATAGGCTCCACACAACACCAGCCCAGGGTCCAAGTCTGATTTTGGGACTTCAGACAAAGGCAAAGGGAATGGTTTGTAAAACCCCCCTGTTTGTTCCCATTTGGCTGGGGTGTCCCCTCTGTGCCACCTGTGCTGCTTTTGCTGAGGAGGAATTCCCAGCTAAAGCATCTGCAGCTGTAGGAGGCCTCAGCTCAAGCATCCAGGGTGGTCAGGGAAAGCTGGAAGCCCCCCAAGGATCCCTGTCTGTCCCTGCTTGAGCAGCCTCTTGGAACGCACATCAATTCCTGCAGGCTGCGCGTCCGAGGTCCTGCAGGAAATGTCTCTGTGGGATGGTGGGCTGACATTTGCTGTTTGCCCTTTCTGGTGGCACAGGAGGGGCTTTCCACATTCACCATTTCCCCAAGAAGACAGCAGTGGATCCCAAAAATTCCTCGTGTCCATGAGTAATGTCTGGGTCCACATCAGTGTACGCGTTGAAGATGGTGTCAATGCACGTATGGCACGATTTGTCCTGTTGCGTCTGTCCAGCTCTCCAGGAAAAGGGACGTTTGGCTTTCTGGAGAAGCTGGAATTGCCTCCCTTCTCTTCCACCATCCCAACAAATGGAAAACCTGGCCAGGTTCCTCAGTGCAGTGCCTAAGTCCTCTGGTCCTGCATCCCCTGGGAACAGAGGAGTGAATTCCCTTGCAGCTCAAACCATCCTCTCCCTTCTCTTTCTGTGTCACTGACCATCTGTTGTGGGACAGAACAGCCTGGGTGCTGTCAGGGTAAAATCTGGAGGGGGAATAAATATCAGTGGAGGAAACAGAGGCTGGGAGGAGGCAGGAAGGAAGGAGGAATCCATGTCTGGATCGTTAGAAAAGGGGCACGGAGCTGAGCAGCAGCTCTGGGTTCTGGTTCTGAGCAGTGCCACTGGATTTTGAGACTCAGGGATGTTGCAGGTAGCGCCATTCCCAGGTTTTCTCTTGCAGGGAACAGCATTTGTGGGAGGTTTGTCCACCCTTACAGGCCCATGTCTTGTGGGAGAGGCTGAAGGGCTGCTCCCAGCCCTCCACCAGCACAGTGTGTTCCCTGGGCAGGGAGGGACGGCTGGTTGTGCAGCATCCTTTTGGGAAGCCCTTCCAACCCTCCCAGAGCCATGCTGACACACAGGAGCATCAGGAGCACACTCAGAGTGCCCTGACACAGCCAAAGGCAGGGAGTGTGGCCTCTGGAAGTTTGTCACCACCCTCTGCAGGAAAACCAGCCCCCAGGACCCTCCAGCCCTGCCTCGGGCCAGCAGAGCTGTGTGTCCTGTGGACAGAAGGGTGAGGAAAGGGCTGGGATCTCCTGTCCCTTCCAGGCCACCTTCACCTGCACACCAGGTATTGTTCTGAGCATCTCCCAGGCCCTGCCAGCCTCCCTGGTGGCTCTTCCCCCACAGAGGGCACAGGGGCTACACAGGCAGGGACAGAAATGGTGCATGTGGTACCCCCATCCTCCCTTCTGAACCAAACCAAAACCCACCTTTGATGCAAAACCGCCTGGAGGGTGCAGAGCCCTGAGCCCCAGGGCCCCCGACACAGCTGAGGTTGCAAAACGGGGGCATCTCCTTTCTCCTTTTTTCTTTATAAACAGGTATTTTCCTGGATCTGGGACAGCTGGAGGCTGGAAATTATTTGTTCCCTTTCCTGTTTGTATTTGGCTTTAAACAAATAAACGACACTGAGTTGCTCCCTACTCCCACGATGTGCTGTGCTTTCTGAGCTGCCCCCCGCACCCCTGTGTGGTCTCCTGGCAGGGCTTTGCTCTTCCCTGTGCCCGTGGGAGGCTGACGTGGCCCTGCCAGTGCCCAAGACGTCTGGCACCGAGGGAGGTGGTGACAGAATCGCCCACCTCTGCACCTGCCCTGCCAAACCTGCCTGCCCCTGCCGCTCCCCCGGCACCACTGCAGCCCTACACAGGGCTGGGATTGCCTTTTGGGGGGTCCTGTATCATCCCTCTGCCTATCCCCCATCCCGGGGCAGTGCCAGGGTGGGAGAAGCTGAGGGATCAACCAGGTGGGAGAGGGGTCCCTGCTGCTCCCTTCCCCTGGGACACCCCGCCCGAATTCCTGCAGCCAGGCTGGGAGGGGCTGGGGTCGCAGGGTCTGTTCCTGTCTGTCTCCTGGGGACTGGTCCCCACGCAGTGCCCAGAGCCACGAGTGGGCACCGCAGGGGCTTCAAGGGCCACCAGCTCATGGCAGGGCTTCCCCTGTGCCCAGGGCTCCCATCCACGCGGGGTCCTTGTCACTGCTGGAGCCTGAGGATGGCCCAGATGCTCACTCTGGATCCTCAGGATGGCTCAGGTGTTCACCCTGGAGCCTAAGGGTGTCTTGGATGTTCATTCTGGATCCTAAGTATGGCTCAAACGTTTGCTCTGCATCCTGAAGGCGGCTTAGATGTTCACACTGGAGCCTGAAAACGGCTCAGTGTTCGCTCTAGAGCCTGGGAACCGCTTGGATGTTCACCCTGGAGTCTAACGCCAGCTCGGATGTTCCCTGGAGCCCAAGGGTGGCTTGGATGTTCCCTCTGGATCCTAAGGATGGCTCAGATGCTTGCTCTGGAGCCTAAAGGGTGTCTCAGATGCCCACCTTGGATCCCAACTCCGGCTGGGATGTTCCCTGGATCCTGAGGATGGCTCAGACGCCCACCCTGGATGCCGATGCCGGCTCGGCCGCCCGCTCTGTGTGTCGGGGGTGCGCAGGGACCCGGGGCAGCCGCGCCGCCCCCGCCCCCGCCGCGCCCGCCCCGA
>VWZF01003894.1:43982-68345 GCA_013396755.1 Sclerurus mexicanus | reverse complement strand
ATGATGATGATGATGATGCTTCTAAAGTAGCAGGGAGTATGAATCATAACCTTCATTCAAGTAAAGTGTTCTCTGGTCTTAGAAGAAGACTTGCAGTAACACAAATCAAGGTGGGAGATGGAAAAGCTCAAATATTACTTTTTGAAGTACTTGTTTTAATTCCTTTCAGTACCTCTCTCTTTTCCCAGGCAGTCCTATGACCCAGCATGGCAGTGCAGTGTGGGGAAAGGACAGAAGGTATGTGAAAGTGTATGATTGCTACAGATTATCATATTTGGAGGGTTTTTTTCTGACCTAAAGGGAGAGAAAAAAAGAAAAACATAAAAAATTTTGCCACATTCTCATTCTGTACCAGCTGTGCCAGATTCTGTACCAGCTGTTTGGAAGACGATATCAAAAAAAAAAAAGAAAGCAGTAAGACAAAAAATTTTTGATGCATCTACCTAATTTAATTTTACTTTTTCAAGCACTGTGCTACTTATTTTCCTGACTGTAGCTCTGTTCTAATATGGGCACCTGGTATGCTATGAGTGTCTTCGGTTCAAAAGCTTGTTTTGTTTCTCTCTCAAAATTTTCTCATGCCAGGATGCAACAGTTCTGCTTTTCTTCCCTCTTTTATTCTTCTTGTGAAAAACAGATAGCACTTTATTACCTTGTTGGGGTTTTAATTTGTTTGGGGTTTTTTGGGTTTTTTTTTTGGTTTTTTTTGTGGGGATAATATATCAGATTGTAGGATACCTATATTCTTCAGTCTATAAGCGTACCCAAAGTAGATAAACTAACTGCAGCAATATTATCATTTACACTACTCCATTTACACATATTCAACAACAGTTTAAGAGTTAGTCATGGATTTGCTGCTGTACAACAGGAAAAAAGAGAGTTGTTTATACTGCCAGTCATTTCCTTGACAACAATATGCATTGGGCAGAAAAGGATTTCTACAGCTGTGATTGTAGGAGCACAGCCCGACCCAGTTCATAACATTGCCAACACACACATTCCCTTAAATGAAGATAGTTTTCATTGGGTTTTTGTTGTTGTTGTTTTTTTGGGGTTTTTTGCCTATTCTGTTTCTATCTCCCTTACATCTTCTTGAATTTTAATTATCTCACAAGTAAAGTCAGATTTGACAATTGAATGAACAAGAAATGCTCCGACCAATGAATTCATTCCTCTTCCCCAAAAAACCAGCATTTCTGAGCAAACAGACTTGTATGCACAGTAGTATTGAAATGACATTGTTATTCTGACTTCTGTTAATGAATTTTGCAGGATTTGCTCTGAGATTCTTTTGGGAAAGGAAGGTGCTTCTCTGTGCACTCCTACATTCAAGTTTTTATTTTTGTAATGCTACATACGTGAAAAATCCACTTGCATGATAATATTATGATAGATGAAACATGATATGAGACAATAATAATAATATCTTTGAAAAACTTCACACATATGCAGCATGCTGACAGTATTACTGCTGCTGAGTATGTGGGAAGTGTCTGTATGTACACTATCAAAATGTTCTGGTTTATCTGCCATAGAAAGACTCAAAGCACCAAATCAGAAAGTGCTGCCAAACAGTAAATGGAAGGGCAGTAAAATACACAGAACTGTGCAGAAAAGATATGTGTTGCACAGCACTACAGTAATATATTGGTTACATTACAATGGCAACAGTCCTGCTCTGAGGTCATGTGATAAAAGAATTTCACTTCCTGAAAGCCACAGTTTGATTGACAAAATATTTGTTAAAGGTTCAAGCTGCCCTCCCAGATCACTTCTAGTGAGAGTTTTAAAAAGTTTATTGGGTTGTCTTTCTTCTCTCTTTCTCAATTTGCTTTATCCTACTTGCTCTATCCTATCCATAAGTTATTATTTTTAAGAAGGGAAAGAAAATTTTCAAGCAAGGATTAAAGAAAACCTCTCCCTTTTGCAAAGATTAAAGGCAGAACTTTAACTGATGGGACTAAAATTTGATAGGAAAAAGTGGGAAATTCTTCAAACCAGCTCTAATGCAGACTAGCGGCTTTGGTTCAACACTCCACATTGCTTATTTTGGCTTCTTATTTTCTTATCATTTTTTTCAAATAAATAGATTTGATTGCATTTTCTAAAGAAATGTTTCATATATTTTTCAGATACCTGAAGAGGATTTCCAAAAGTTACCTCAAAAAATATCCAGGCTTGCCTTCTGTAGTAGCTCCAAAGAAATTCTGGTCAGTATCAGAAGACTGACCAGGTATTAAGCAAAAAAGCATTATTTGAGCATAATTTCCTCTAGACATGCACATTTTTAGTAATCAACTTTTATGTAATTTATGTAATCAATATACTTTTATGAACAGCCTCTGAAGGAGAAGGTTATTCATATTTTGGTCACAGAGGTGTAAGATTAATGCAAAATACTAAAAATACTCCAGACTCTCAGAAGCATAGGCTGAACTGCAGCAGAGAAGCCAGCAAGAATGAGAAGAGGTTGCTTTTCTAGGAGCTTTTTCAGTTCTACAATTTTTTAAGTCCTTTTAGTATGTTGTAAACAGCAAGACTTAAAAATGCCTGAATATGGAACTATTCATGAAGTCTCATCTGTCTGAGTTTTTAAAATGGGATATAATTTAGCCCTTTTGGGGGGGTCTGATTCCCAAGACTTGAGGACCAGAAGATTATAGCCTGCCCACCTTACAGAAATTACAGAGTAATGTCAATTGCTGGTCAGTTTCTCAGCTGAAAGGAAGCAATTGTTGGTGGATGTTTTGGTTTCTAAAGTATATAGGAGAGATGGTAGAGATGATCTATCAGCACTTGTCAGTTGGTCTTCTTTCCCTTATGCAGAGAAATAGCACAGGTTGCACCATGTCTGTAATTTCTTGATACCACAGAGAAGGCAGGATTCATCCTAAAGCAAATATCCATTTTTCCCAATAATTCTCCACTAGAGAAGGTAAAAAGGTAGGATCTAGTTACATCTAACTCCTGTGTACAGGAGAAGCCAAAGAGGCTTTGGTTTAAACCATATACATTTTTATCCTCTTCTCACACCTTTAAAAATCTCACACCTTTAAAAATGTAGTTTTGGGAACTGTAGTTGAGGTTCCTCATGTCATTTACTACCAGCTGGGAGATCAATCTGCACTGCACCATGGTCTTTGTCTTTTGCATAACTATACCACTGTTTGCCCAGGAAATTAATTTATTAGAAGAAAGTGAAGGCAGAAGGCATTCAAATTATCCTTAAACTGTTGATATAGTGAGATCCCCAAACAAACATTTTTGTTATTTGAATACAGAGTTTTGATCTAGAGTTGAAAGCTTTTGCTTTCCAGGTGCTTGGTTTTCACACAGGATAGTAAATTTCTTGATAGAAAAAGGATATTTTCCAGTGAAAAGTTATCCAGTGGTAAAACAATTTCTCAGTCTCAAAGTAAAAAGTGCATGACAACTTTCTAATAAAACCCTAATCAACAGCAATGTGTCTTTGCCAGCAGGTTGGCCTTGGTCTAGCCCAAAGGACACTTTACTGTAGAACTGATTTCCTTCTAGCTTAGATATCTGAGGATGCTGTGGACCAGGATCTGGAACTTGTCCTCGTTTTTTCTTCCTTCCCTTCTCCAAAAACCTACTGGGAATGCAGGGAATGCAATCGTCTGCACCTTACAATTTTGCTGAATGGTGGCAGAACAGCTTTGATTCTCCTAGTAAGAGAGATGTAATAGAACCAGAGGACAGAGCTGGGACTTTATTATTGCCTTTCTCTCCTGTTAGCTCTGGTAAATATGGCTGTTGCCACAGTACATTGCTTGCTAAGGTGAAATTCTGCCTCTGTGAAAGCAAGTGACAGTATTCCATTAACTTCACTCCAGCCAGGACTTCATCCTGTGCATCTAGCCCACAAGTTAGGAGAGAACAACTTTACCTATGGCAGTGTGTGTCCTCCTCATCCCAGTCAGATATTTGCCATATAATACCTGGCATTTCCTTCTGCTGCTGTGTTTATTATCAGAAACAACATATTATTTTGGCAGCTAGGATAAGTTTTGTGTCTAGTCTACTCCCTAGCAGCAAACTTCAGCCTGTCAGAAAGGCGTGTTTTACTAGGATTTTGTAAATAGGTACATCTTGACATTTAGCATTAGCTTAGTCATGTGGGCCAGTGTTCATTCAGACCTACATCCATCAAAGGGTGCATCCGAAAGTTCACATCTTTTGTAGATCAGGTCATAGGTGGCTACCTCCCCACCCCAGACACAACAAGCATAATTTCATAGAAATGCTCAAAAATGATGATGCAAGGGTTAAAGAATAACAAGAACTGGATCAGAGCTCAGCACAAGGAGTATGTTATCAAGGCTACAAACTCCCAAATAGCTTTGAAATTAAGTTTCCTAAAGTCATTAAAGACTAAAGTACCCAGAGCTTCTTTCATTGGAGCCTTGAATTAAAAAGAAAAAAAAAAAACAAAACAAAACAAAAAAACCCCAAAACCCCAAAACCAACTCCCTCCCCACAAAGTTCAGAGTAGAAAAATTAACCCTGGGAAAATCTGGAAAGCCTGAGATTATACCAGACATTCATCCTCAAGCTGATTTTTTTGTACAATCCTGTGTTGTGCTCAAAACAAAAATCTGAGAATACTCCTTAAAGCGGAAAACAAAGCTCTGCTCCAGCCATACATCTGTGAGTTTTGAAACAAAGGTTTGTTTGTATGCCTCAATCACTCTTGCCTATGAAAGCAGACACTTACTTGAAAAACTTTTCAGGGAAACACTCTAAACCAACATCCTGGTATAAATTTGCAAAATGCAATACAGGCCTGATTGTCTTTGGAGAGGATGCAGGCCGCATACGAATAGCTCTTTCTGAAACGTAATGTTCTTTGCATGGCTCAGTGGCTAATGTACAATAAATCAACAAAAGAGCGCTTCAAGAAAGCTATTGGGCAGCAGCAAGGCCACTGTTATTTTATCTTTTTACAGTATTTAATTGGAAGGTTTTTCCTGAAACTTTACCCAACCTTCAAATTACTAGACTCTATATAAGAAGAGATTGATAAGATGAATTTTTTTTTCACGTTTCTTTTTCCCCCTTCCTTACAAGAGAGCAAGTTTTTGCTGAGGGAGAATAAAGTTACAAGTGTCTAGCATTTTGCTGAGGGAGAATGAAATTAGATGCTGAATGGAGCGGATAGGAAAGGCTGGGAAAATGCAAAGTTGGCAGTCATACCAGGTCAGTCTAGAGCTCCCACTGTCCTTCTACTGCACCAGGTGTCCGCCGCATTCAAATGATACTATTATTCATAGACTGAAGCAGAGTATTAAAACTCCCCCCAAAAATAATTTGCAACTGAATAAAGATATAATCCTGGAAATATAACTCTCCATTAAGGGTCCCCATTAGCAACACAAGAGCCCCATTGTAAAGGAGTTATGTATATTTATCAAGTTAAAAAAACCCACAACAACAACAACAAAAAAAAACTTCTCTCAGTGCTTACATGTTAATAGAAAACTTTTATAGCCCTAGTCTCAGAACTAGTAATGCATAAAATGTAAAGCATCTATTATTCTTTGGCAAACTATTTAACATTTGTCAAGGAATTGCTAAAACTTGAATAGTGTTCCAGCAAAGGATTGGATAATGTGATCTACGCTGACTAAGGGGCTGCCATGGAGTAGGGAAGGAAGTGAGACTTCATATTTTAATAGTTTGCATTTTATCAAGTTGCTTTAAAGAAGGTTTTTGCTGACTTCTCTTTTCTCTTGTAGAAAAATGGATCCTTTCGTTTGCAGATGGCATCTGGTGCATAGGAACTCACTGTACTCCACTGGAAATAGGAATGCTGGAGGTCTAGAGAGATTTCTCCCCCTGCCACTGGGTTCCTTGCCTAGCCCGTGCTCCTCTAATCTTAAATCCTCTTCTCACCCTTCCACCCCAACCCTCCCTTCAGATGTCTCACTCTGCAGAGCAGTGCGATTTGAATTACCCTTCCTAATGAAATTAATGCTGAAAGTTAAATTCCTTAATGAACCTCATTTGCCTTTGTCTATCGCTTTATGAAATGAACCCTTAAAAGGAGAAGTTAACCACCTGGCAGAGACAGGAGAAAGATTTCCTCCCCACAAGCTTTCCCTCTGTGAAAAAATCCTACCTTGAATGAAAACAAACAGAAGACAAATTTCATCATTTTTGCTTATCCTTTTTGTGAAATACAAAAATCATTAGAAACTCCATTCAAACCACCCCTGACAACAGGTTATTTCAAGTGAGAAACACATTCAAATAATCCTCCACTGCCTGATAGTTGCATGGTGGTGCTTCATTTGGATGTTACCAATTTTGGAAGATTTCGCTGAAACATTACAAAATATCTAGAAGTAAGTAAAATGTTAAAGTGTGAATTCAAGTCTGCCTTACGCTGGAAACTCTCTCCCTCTTTAACTCTCTTGTAGTCATCTGTCATTCATTCTTTTTTAGTTTTGATATGAACCTGGCAGTATAAGAACCCCCACCACAGAAGAGCCACATATCAATAACTGCTATTAATACACAGAAATGCATGAGCACATTGAAATTTTAGAGCTATGTTGTGTCATTCCATCAGGAATAGAGAAGAAAGCACAGCAAGCAGATAGACTAACTTAGGATCAACTTTTTCAAACACATATAAAACGCACATGTTGTGCTTCTAGCCTGCTAATTAAAAAGGATCAAGCCTGTTCTTTTCACATACACAGACTTAGCATTCCTGTGAAAGAGACAAGCAGGCCTTGTGGAATACCAAAAAATATAAGCCAAAATTCTATGTCAGTGGCTGCAATCATGGCCTTTACCATTTGAATAGTGTGAACAGCAGAGCCTGAAACACAGGGTGTGTAAGTGCATATTAATTTACTTATTTAATGTTGTTGTTGCAGCTGGGTATGAAATAGGCCCCTCACTTCTAATAAGGCATGGTGCTTTCAAGGATAAGCAGAGGGTACAGTCACCTTGGGGAGACTTGCCTAGTTTTTGGGTTCCCTGACAAACTTTGCAGTAAAATAAGAAAATGTTATCCTTTAGTAAAAAAGAAACCGGTGTTCTTTTCTCAGGCTGAATTCAATCCTGCTGTATTGTCCTGCTGAGGATAACTATCCCTCACTGTCAATGAATCATTTTCTACTATAACTGCTATTTTGTGGCCATTCCTATTCCTTGCACATGGAGTGTCTTACAATTTTGTATGGACAAGTCCCTTAAAAGTGTTGGTTATTCAATTGTTTAAGCTGTGCTGAGAGTTTAGACATAAAAACTCAGCAATGTTTCTTTTGGAAAGCAGGGAACATGGCAGTAAAGGGTATGTATATATTACGGGGTAAGGGGGAAGAAGAGAGGAAAGAAAGAGGGGAAGAAAGAAGCAGGAGGCCCAGACCATCAGGCTTTGCAACATACTTGTATTTTCAATTGTATTTAATTGCAATTAATATATAAAGAAGTCAGTGCTGGGCTGAACTAGCAATGCTGCTCCTTTAATTCAGCCACTGCATTTGTAACATATTAAAAACATTAAACAGCAGGGGCTATAATTTCACATGCTGCCATCTCTAGACCACTACAACAAAATACAAAAGAGACAGCATGTATGCTGTGCTCTTGCATGTCATGTAAAACAGGGAGACTGCCTGTAGTATGTGTTTGTATATTGAGATCCAAACGTAGCTCTTCTGAAATTTTAATGCGCTCATAAAAATAAACAAACATCAGCAATATATGACATGATTCCAATTAGTAGCTTGATCAGGATAACTTGGCATTGTCTATTGGCTTTATACCAGGCAGCCAGTGAGATGTCAGATGGAGAAGTCCATTCTCTTCTCTGTGTGTGATCAACTCCCATTACTGGTAATGGAAGCCACATACACATAAGGGAATAATATACCCCTTCATGAGAAAAGCTCTCCTTGGTGAATTGAAGGTGTATAATGTTGTGGGTGTTTTTCATTCTACTATTGTGTTTCTCCTCAGCCCATTCAAATTATTTCATATGGACAAGTGGCACACAGTGTTTGGTCCTGTTTTCATTAAATCAATAGCAGAACTCAATTTTGCCTCAATGCAAGCTGAGCTAGGTCCAGAAGTATCCTTTCTTTCATTTTTCAGAATTATTCCTTTACTTTCAAAATTATCAGCCTTTCACCCTCCGGGTTTTGTTTGTTTGTTTGTTTGTTTTTTGGTTTTTTTTAATGCAGATTTAAATATGTTTTAACTCTCAACTCACATTTCTTCCTGTGTAAATAAGCCCATTAAAGTTCCAAATTTACAGAAATGCTACAAAGAGAAGACATTAGCACTGTGTATAAAATTCTTCTGTAAACACTTTGGACATTCCTAAATACCTCTAACCTGCAATTTTCTTCTGTCAGTTTTCTGATGTTTGCCAAGCAGGGGAAAAGTAGGGGATAAAAATCATAACATCCAGATGACAACACAGGTGTTGATGAGACAGGTAGAGTCCTTCTGGTTGACTAAACAGATGTGCTAGAAAAAGAAACAAACCAAAGCAAAGGGAATGCTCATTTAATTAAATGTAGCCATCAGTTACCTCATTCATTATGCATTTCTCACTTTCAGTGCAACAAATACAGCTATAAACAGTTCTACATGTTATTTACAAGTTGTTTCAAAACCTATGTGACATAGAAGTTCATTTAAAAAAATCTACTGATGTCCCATGAATCCTCTATTACTGCAGGGCTTTGTCTACATTAACAAGGCAATAGAAGATCTGCAGAGCAACAGAGCTGATGGAGGGGAAATCATGTCCACAGCATTTGTGATTGTGGGACTTTCTTCAGAGTAGCTCTAACCTGGTCTTATAGACGAAAAGCCGATTGTCATCTCATAGTTTCATGTCACCTGAGAGGAATCTAGTTTGCATACTCCACTATGCAATCCATATCATAATGGATTGGGACCAGGAAAGCCACTTTAGAAGGTCACTCCTGATGAGAATTAAATGAGATGATCTGATTGATAATTATAGTTCTCTTATCAAATGTTCTAGATATCACAATTTTGATACTTTAGTTCAGTAGCAGTTTCTATGATCATAATTCTTTTCAGAATATATTTCTTCAAAATATGTAATTTCAATGTATCTTTTCTTTCCTTGATTTTCCTTTCCTCAACTTCTAGTTATCGATAGACCTTTACAGCAACTGGGGGAACTCAGATTCTTCCAGACCTGTTGGCCCAAGGTGCAGCTTCCAGAACAGAAATATATATTAATTTTTGCACAATCATGATAGGGTGAAACATCCAATTAAAGTCACACTACTGATGTGCTTTTCATACTGAGTTTGTCAAAAGCACTAGTTTTGCCTACTGCAACAGCAGCAGCAAAATCACATAAACAAATCAGGTTCCCAGTCTCATGAAAAGACAGTATTTTAAATAACCTTTTAAAAAACCCAAATTTATTAGGATGGAAAAAAATAGCACTCATTATCCTCTTTCACATCAGTCATATATTCCAAAACTTTTTAAAATGTATTTCCTATGGTTATCAGACCTCACCAGCTTTATTGAAAACTAAAACTTCATAATACCTGATATGACAAATACGGTATTGCTCTATCAGTCACTTCTGAATACTGTCAGCAGGCCTGCCCCTGCCTAAGACTAAAATAGGCCACCTGAAATAGAGTATGTAGTTAGTTCAAACTGCAGTGGGATTATGGGGAATTTTCAACTGCAACTGGAATTTCTACCAAAGGTCAAACTTTCCTGTCTCCACTTATCACATAGTTTTCCAAAAGCACTGAAGACACATAAGTCTTGCTTCAGAAGAGCAAAGTTCCCATTACACGTATACAGCAAACCAATGATCAAAAGTCATGCTGAATGCTGCAAACCCAAATGTGTATATTTTAGACACAGAGGGAAGTATCTTCTGAGTTCTGTTTAATGAGTGCAACTAGACTGTCAAACAGCCTGGTTTTAGCAATCCAGATGATTTCTAGTTTTTAGACAGTGACAGGTACCATGAACTGAAGGGAAGTGAATGGCTAGAACATTTTGAACACCCTTCATATTTTTTTAATGATCCCTTTGAGAGTTTGGCATTTGACTTGCAATGCATTCAGAAAAATTATTTCCACATTCATTCTTCTGTCCAGAAAACTGAAGTCCTGAATGTGTACAAAAGCTGAGTTTAAAAGCCTTTCACAAGCAGCCCATTCCTGTTTCTGTGCCTTCCCTACAAATGTATATAACCCCCAAATATTTTCTGATTCATATTACTAAAGCTTAAAATGTACATAGCTCATCATCTTGAGACAGCTCTTATGCAAGGATGAGTCAAATCAGTGAGAACTAGAGTAGCTACCACAAGCACTTTACTTGTTCACTGGACATCAGGCAGATGTGGGGATAAAACTGTCAAGTGCAAAAACACAAAGAGAAATATGGCTATTTTCTATTATTCACATTCTTCCCATGAGCTGTTTGCTCAGTTGCCATGGCATAGGCAGTGAGATTTTATAATTTTTCCCCTGCCTGCCATGTGCTCACGCAACAATGTGAATTTAATCAGTCCAGACAGTTGGTTGTGTTTTGTCCATGTGAGTGGAATAAAAGTTTTCTCATCAGCTAAACCCACAAAGTATCTAAAAGCCATAAATAATCAGTAACTCCTATGACTTGCACCTGCTTGCTTTATTTGACCAAGGATAGAAAGAGGCTCATATAATGAACAATGTTCCCAAGCATTAATCACCTCTGATTGCTTATAAAAATCAAATGTTTAAAATATCATATGCATTTTTTAGTTTCTTCCCTGCACCTAGATTTTAGTCATGTCAATGTTGCAGCCTTATCTCCCTCAGTAAAATTATCCTTGTTTCAAATATATTTAACTGGGAATGTGCTCTGGGTAGCAAATAAATTTCTAGTTACCTATTAATCATAACAGATGTATTCTTTTAGTACATCCTAACCAGCAAAAGGAGGTAGAAAAGATATAAAAGGAAAAAAAAAACAGGGAAAAACTATAAAGCACCACACTGTAAGAGAGATCTCTGCCAAGCTTATGCGGAACTGAGTACAAGTATGTGCCAGCTTGTACTAAACAATACAACTTTATTTTGTATTGAGTCTTTCATTCAAAGTGTATCCCAAAACAACTTTACAGGAGTTAAACAATATAGTTACAGAGATAAATAATAGCAGAGGGAGAGCAAAATTAACAGATATGTGCAAGTCGGAGAAGATATATTTTCAGCTGAGATTTGGAATGAGAACTTTATAGGAATATTGGAGTGTTTTAGTTTTAGCATTTTTCTAAACAGAGCTTAGCAATGTCTATAGAGATACAAATGAGAGAAAAAGTGGTAAATGTCAGGAAATTCAAAGGTATGGCTTCATTAAGTCCTGCAGGTTCAAAATTGAATTAAACCTAAATCAAAAGCCAATGGAATGGTTTAAAAATCTAGGCAGCCTCTCAATCTTCACACTTTTGGCTTTATGCCATTCATTCAACTCTATAATACTTGTAGTTGGTTGGTTTCTTTAAATGGAAAAAAAAAAAGGTAAAATAATGGGGCCAAGTACCGAGTACTCTATGCTGTAAATATGGTGTAGCTTCACAAATAATGAAAAGTGTATACTGGAGAGAAAAATTTGATGCAAAGTATCTTTTGTGGAATCTGGCAAAAAAATGATGTTTTCTGTTTGGTAACTAGGGCTCTAATCCTCTGGGGAAGCCCTGGCGGGTACAGAAGTTGTCTATTCAGTTCTTCTCAACTAATCAGAGCCTTGCTTGCCCATCAGTTCTGACTTTGTATGCTTAATAACTGCAGGAGAAAGATACTGCGAGGATGGCAGAGTGCATTGACCTCAGGGATGGGCACAGAAGTACATGGATGCTGTTTTCTGGTGGGACTGGTGATATGACAGTTCCCTTTGGGACTAAACGGAAAGCTTGTTAAAGAGTGGGTAAAATTCAAATCCAAGATTAAAAAAGAAATCTGTTACCTCATGAGTAGACCAAACCAACATCAATCTGCAACAGAGCCTGATAAATATTATGGTTTCAGCTGCTGGTTTGAGGACTTAAGAGAAATTTTTTCTGATACACTGAAACAATCTTTCTATGACTTACCTGAAAACATGGAAGCTTGCAAAGGGAATTGATTCCACAAAGTCCTCAAAGTACTCTCAATAAGACCAAATGCTTTAAATAATAGGTCTCAGTTCATCAGTGTCATAAGGGAGGAGTGCAAGTGAGCTGAAGGAGCAAGCATATGCCTCAAAATTTTCACCAAAGTTACATGCAATAAGCACTCAGTGGTGTTTTATAGAACATGTATGGGAAACTGAACTGTAGCTGTAAAGGAAAAGACATAGCAATTTTGAAGGGTATCAGCAGAGGAAAAAAAATCCAGACACCAACCAACTTGCTTTATTTATTGATTGCTGGCTAACTGAATATCAATTTCAACAGGAATTGCCAAATTTGCTATTGTCACCGCATCTGAAGGTCATTGTTTACCAATGTTAATATTCACATCTGTTTTCTAGCCTCTGGAAAACAGATAATTTGGCACTATGATTTTTGTCACTAGTAAATATTTCCCAAAAAGTGGTTATTTATTTCTTGAGAGAATATTCCAGAGTTTTTTTACCTATTCCTGTAATCAAGGTTGAATAGTTGTTCCTATTCCAATCCCCACTTTCTCTGAGAGCCCTTTCCTCAATCCATAAGCTTCTTGTAGGTGCTCAATGAATGAGGACTTTGTGTATAAATCATTGTGTTGCTTCGCATGGAAAACTCTATTTGCTGAGCTCGTGACATTTTCTGCATGTAATGGTGGGAGCCAGCTGCCGTTGAGAACTGTATACAAAGGGCATATAAATTGCTGGGTGTCATGGAAAAATTTATGCATGTTTTTTCATGCAAGATTCTAAGTGTTTTGTACAGATGCAGGAAACAAGCAAGTGTCTGTACAAGTCTTCACCTCAGCCCTTGCTCATCTTGAAGCAATAACAGGGGTGAAGACCTGGGCTTTGTATAACTCCCCAGCTTTATGGGATGGGTTTATAATATACTTGTGAAAAAAAAAAAAATTTCTTTCTCTCTCTAGAGTTTTACATCTTCAATGTCATTTATAATTGTATTCTCTAAAATTAATATAATCTGTAATTAAAACAATCTTTAAAAAACCAAACCAAACGCCTCACAACAACCTAACATCATGGGGAACAAGGAAATTCTACCATGACATTGTACAAACCAGGCCAAGGCACAAAATAGAACTGAAACCCTACAAAGCCCAGCAGCTCTGCCTTCTCTGAGAACTTCTTTTGCAGATTGTCCTTATATGACCGACTTCACTTTCTTTTTTTCACTGCAAACCTGCCATTTGTGAAACCTTTATTTCTGTACCTTTGCTACTCATTGTAAAAGATGGTCTTATTCTCTAAAGTCTTTGCTCCTGCTTGTAACTTGTCACCAAACTCCTCTTTCTTCAGGGGATTGCCAGAGTTCAGAATTGGCCAGAAAAAAAAAGTTTTATGATGAAAGTAAAGTGAGTAAAACCATTGCCTAATTTATGCTGGCTTCTTACATACTAATGTTTTGCTTTATGGATCCCAACATCCAACATAATTATGTGAAACCAGTGTAGCCGACACCACAGTAACTGCTGCGGCTTCATAATTGACTCAGTTCATCTGTCCCAAAAAGGTGTGATGCTGTGCTCTTGAGGTGAGTTCATGTTGCCGGCAATATCTTTGCCCAAAAAAGTAGTATAGCTGTATCAATGCTTAAAAAATTAGTCATATAATTATAACAAATCAGTAATGGAAGTAGAAAATATCAACTTAATGGGGGAGGTTTTATTATGAGCCAGGATAGCCAAGTTATACATACATAACATTCTTCAGGTGTGGATTGTAAACCTTAATTCAGCCTTAATTCTGTCATCATACAAGAAACTTTCCCTTTAAGTAACCTTAGCATTTAATTAGAAAGGCTAGTAAATAAAAATTCATTTTGTCTCCCTCTCTCTATGCATGCATTCATGCATCTGTGTATATATTTACATAAAGAGTATCATATAAAAGTTTGCCTCAGAGTATTTGTCAATACAGGATGTGAGTAAAGATAATTCTGTCACTTCAAAGGTTTCTTGAAATGATCAAGTTGAGATTAGAAAAACCACCATCAACTTTAACCTTCACCATACTTAGGTCTTGCTTTTGAAAGTACCTAATATTTTCTGGCCAACCCTCCTATGTTATTTAAATGCTGGTACTCTTGTTCATGGCAATTTCTATAAGCCACAGCAGACTTTCCTTTTTTAAATAGGTGCAAAGTGAGTTATTGTCACAAAGCATATATATGAAAAAAAGACGTGAAAAGAGAATCCTGCCTAATCTCTGTAATAAGGGCTTGTGAGGTTGCTAACATGGTCACCTGAATTATGCATGTCTATTGTGTTCAAATATCATAAATCGATGCATGAATACCCTCCAAATCATTTTCAGTTCATGAACATTTATATACAGACCTCTTGAGCACTGCAAAGACAATTAGTCATATTTGTATGCTGGAATTAATTGAGAGTGAGATGCAGGAGGCAGAAGGAGAGAACAAAGAATGCTTTTTGTCAGTTCTTCCAACTGACAGGGATAATTAGATATATGAAATTGAAATTCCTCAGCAGGGGGTTTCTGTTGACAATGAATTTTCTTTTGATTCCATTCTGTTATTCTTTTATGCTGTCATCTGTGGCAATTTGTTATTCAGCTTGAAGCTTAAAAAAGCAAAGCATTCTGCTTTTATGAGTAGATGATGTCAGTTTGTACACTGCTGGGAAATAGATATTAAATGTAATCTTTAAACTAAAAAAAAAAAGAGAGAGAGGAAAATAAAATCAGTTAAAGAGACAGTACTCTGTTTACACAGACCTCAGGGTAAAACTTCTGTGAGAGACAGAACTTGCTTTGATGGTTTTTAAAGTTGCTCAGGCTGCATTAATGTTTCTGCTGCAGTGAAAGTCTGAGCTGTGCTGTGTGGTGAAATAAGGATTTGTTGCTGTGAATACCTGCTTAATTTTCTAAACGTTGGACTTTCTAATGGCAGACATCCCTCTAGTACATTAAACCCAGCACTCTAGTACAGATACAGATACCAAAACCAAATAAAAAAAAGAGAAATATTCTTCCTCACCAAACACACAAACCTTCTTAGTACTTTGGGTCCTGATTTGGCAACTGGGCCCTGAGTTAAGGTAATCACTTTTCCTCCCACTTCAGATAGCATCTCATCCTCTCACCTTCTTCAGTGCACCATCAGCATGAGAATCACGAAAGCTTTAGTAAAAGGATAGCTGAAGTGTCTGTCCACAAAATATTGGTCTTTATGGTAAGAAATGTGTGTATTTACTTATTTTTCTCCTCTGTGTTATTTTGACAGCATGCATTCATGAAAACATCATATCACACGGGCACATACACTACTATAAGGGTATACATGCATACACTGCTAATTATCAGAAACATTTATAAAACCTTGCTTAGCATTTTTGACAATGGTTTTTACAAACATTGCATGGCATCTAGAGTATGAAAAGCCCATACTGTTCTACCTTCACCCTCCCTTTTCACTGGTGCTGATCCATTGAGCTCTCCTGGCTTTCGTTTGCCTCTTTCCCTCCTCCAAAACTCCATGTTATTTGGCATTTGTTATTTTTCAGACTGCAATTTCTCCTTCAACAAGCATCTTGGTGACTGTGGCTTTATTATATTTTATTTGATTTTTTCTATTTTTTTTTACGAAAGCTAACTAAAGGTTCACTATACCATACAGCATATTAAGCATAAAAATATTTAACACATATGTATTATCACATCTGCATCCTCAGAGTACCATTTGCAGATGCAGTTTTATCTCACACTTTATGGAAGGCCTTGTTTAAGAAGTTGTGCAATTTTAAAAGTGGAAATACCTGAGAATATGGTTTGAGGGACTTCTCACACTGGTAAGAGGCAGGAGTGTCACCGCAGTATCCCAACAGTGACCTAGAAGGTGCACCCCATTTTAAAATGTTAGACTGTATTCAGTCTTTTGCTCTCTCTGTTGAGACTCATTAAGGATGCTGCTTGTGATGGCAGTTTCTGTAACCTGGCACATGTCCACTGGGAAATGCATTGAATCCTTCAAGTCACTTCATGAAGATAAATTTATTTAGTCACTACTGACCTTCGATGAATTTGAACTGGTTACTCACACTTTAAAGACTCTAGTCTTTTGCTGTCTTCCTACCATCCAACTAGCAGTGCAAACACTGTATTTGCAATGTTTTTACACTGTGCTTCATCTCAACCTCACTTATGCTTGCTATATCATCTACCTTTATATAGGTTTAAAGAAGATAAATAGAATCATCTACAATAGGTTTTGCAGAAAAGTTTGTGTTCCCTTCAGTAAGCCAGATGGAAGCAATTGTCTACCATATACAGGACACCATGTACCTCAGCTTTGCTGTTCAGGTTTGTTCAATAAAGACATAAGCATTATGCAGTCAACTGCAGGTGATTTGTCTCCTTTTTGTGCCCCTGACGCATGCCCCATGCTAGGATTTTTTGGGAATCAGGAGGACTCTGTGAAGATGGACTGGTGGATGCAAGAAGCATACCTCTGGAGTGTCATACAGCAACTAGAAAAGAGTCAGAGGCTGCTTTCAACATCTGTATAATTTACTGGTCTAAGTTCAAAAATATATTTTTTTTAAATTAATAAATATAAGTAGGGTACAAAATCAGGCCTCACATGCTTCTTTTATCCTTGATAGAAACTTTACCTTCATAGTCTGCATTTCTTAAAATCAAATACGTTGATTGGGGGTAACCAAGATCCAAATGTGTTAATATTTGTTGGTGTTCAAAGACTGTCAATGATCATCAAAGCATCAAATCTCCACCATACTCAGAGGAGCTAAAAGTAAAACCTGCCTATTTAATAACCATGACTTTTTATTTATTTATTAAAATAAATAAATAAGTGTATGAAGCAGCATGCAAATTTTTGAAGATTCTCAAGAAATAAAGAAATTAATTCTACTGCTAAACTAGTACATATGGTTTATTCTGAAAAATATTCACGCATTACCTACTCTGAAAGACTGGAGGTTTGTAAAACACATCTCGTTGCACTGATGAAACTTGTTGATTTCAGAATTTTTCATGGTATGTAGCATTGTATTTTGCTTTCAAAAGATATTAATGCTTTGTAATATAAAGGGTTGCTAAGGATACTAAAATGGTTTAAATTTTTATTTCTTTTTAAAGAATTTATTATTATTAATTTATTTGTTCTCTGCATTAACTGGAGAGAGTCAAGTTAATGCAAAAGAAAGGCCTAGATTTCAGTTATGAGCATGTTTGTGATTAATGATAGACAGCCGTTTGTTTTACCTATGCAGTTCAATCCATAACTTATTTGATAACTGTGACCAGTGCTAGGGACCACTGTTTTAAAAAAACCCTTTCCCTCATCATCAGAGAAGATTTGGTCTATGAGGGCTGTTCTCTTTCGTCTGTATTTTGCTTTGTAAAATGAACTGCATGGTCAGAATAGATGTTCATATCTTTCTCAAGAACAATTTACATTACCATTGCATGGCTGCTCTGTCACAAAAGAAGGGAAGTTATTATTTAGGCCTTCCTTCACACAACCAAATATCATTTTGTAAGTCAATTGGTAAAGTACATACCATTATATGGTACTCTAGCTTATCACAAGGAAAGAGTCACACAGATTTCCCTTTTACATTTTCTAAAAGTTGCACCTCTATGACTGAAAATAAACTACTGGGGCTTACTCTTATTTTATAGAAGAAAAAGAACTATATGAAAAGCTAAATAAGTGTCTCCCCTTTCTGCTTTTACTGTGGATGTGGTGAGGTACCCTGCTCACAGCTGCAAATGTTGAATTATTTTAAGTTCTGGAAAGTGATTGCCTCTATGCTTTTTGCCAGATAAATAATCCCATCTCTTTTAGAAGGGCAGCTTCATTCCTGAACTGCTTTCTTTTCTCATTCTTATTCTTGTTGCACCATGTCTCTCTGGATGGGAAGAGAAGCAGTGCCCGGCTGGGCACTGGCAAGGGCTCAACAGATGAGGCTCACCCCCCTCAGACAGTTTCTCACATTGCATTGGCCCACAGCCACCACAAGTGGTTTGGGGTGCAAAGTCAAGGGGACTTCAACCTTTTCTGTTTTCCTGCAGGTGCTGCAGTGATAGTTTTGGTAAGGATTAAGGGTTTCTCTCTTCTGATCCACTCCTTGTCAGCCTGAATGCACACAGTGAAGTAAGGATACCTTCATCACTACCAGCACACCTCATCTGATGATGAGACTCTTCTTTGGAGTGAAGGATATTACCTACTTTAGGTTTGCCCAGCGTGTCCTGTGTCCAGCTTACCTCCAGTGTGAGGTGATGCTAAATGATTCATGTCTTCCCTTCAGAAAAGCTGAGAAGACTTTTGAGGAATGAACACCGGCTCTTAATGGGGCTTTAGGATAGCACCAAAAAGCGTTGACCATCTAGGGAGAATTACAGTGGCACTGTACCTAGATGGCGGGTTTGTGAGAGACAAAATTTCATTTACAACTGTATCAGTCCCTTCAGTTTTCGCTAAGAATGGTGTTATTGCAACTCATTCTGTGATTACTTGAATTGTTTCACCTTAAAGTTTGTAGTTCTATTTGTGAGTCCTGAAAGAGACAACTTTATCTGAATTCTGTTTAGCTCTAATATTGCAACAATTTTCATAGTTTTCAATTTAGCCACTACCTTGGCAACCTAGCCCTCTTTCTCCCCTACATCATGCCCATCATGCCTCTTTTCCTTATATTCTAACCCCTTCACTTTGTCTATAAAATCAACCAGTCCTGATCAGAGTAATTCCTGTCTTTTCAGCATGAACTGTGAAACACAAACTATTTTTAATCAAAGGTGGTGGAAGGGGAGGGGGGGGAGAGGGACGGTGAAGAGGAGGGGAAGGTATGGGGGACTTATTTTCCTGCGCTTCTTCATCCTAATGAGATTTGTGCCAGATGCTGCATTTCATCACATAATTATATGCTTATATTCTTCACATAAGAAAAATAGAATAAAATCACTACTCATCCACAAGTAGTAAATCAAGCAAGTGGTGAATTAAATTTGTCTAATAAATGTTTCTCTTTATAAAATTAAGCTGTTTACAATGTGTGGTTCATCTTCCTTTACATGTTTAATGATTTTATTGGTTAGTATTTGTTCTACTATTCCATAATTGTTCTGTTATTGTGCAAGGAAGAAAGAAGTTATGTTTCTGTGCTGTGGCTGTTGAAATAATTCTTTCCATTTCTTTTAACCTCATGAAATGTCACTCTTATGTGTCTATCATACTTCTTTTTTCTCAAATAGATGAAATGGATAAGTTCTGACACACTGCATTTTGTTATGGGAAATGTGGTGTTTCGCACAAACCAGGAAATTTAGCTTTGTTTTCAGCTTTAAATTTTTTTCTCAATAACATCAAAAGTATTTCCAGCTGAAGTATTTGCAGACAATTTTTTTTTTTTTTGCTATTTTCTCATTTCAAACTTTTCTCCTTTGAAACATCTGAAATACACCTTCAGCTTCCCACTCAACAATTCAGTAACCTTCAGGAACAGCTGAAAAAATATTGCCTTGACTTAAAAATATGCTTTGCCCCCAAAAGACAATTTCAGTTTTACTTTTTCCACTTCTTGGCCCTGACTCTTGCCCTGTTGGTGGACTGTGCCTGTATAGAGGAGTATGCATGCAGCCCCATAGATGTACTAGGATCATCTGGAACCAGCAGATTGAAAGGAGAGGTTTCTATCTTGAGGAGTAAGCAAAACTTCAAGTGGACAAGGAAATGGCACTGTAATAAATCGGAGGAAAGAAAAGCAACTGATGGAGACCACTAAAATATATGGGGAGTCCTGATTGTGGAAGGAAGAGAGGAAACCTCTCCTGAGAGCTGTGACAAACATACTTGTGTCACTGAGAACCCCAAGGGCAAATGTGAAGATCCAGTTGGACATTTCATGGACAGTGAGGCTGCCTGAATGTGGGGGTAGGCAGGATAGCAGTCCAGGCAAGACAGCAATCCCAGGATCACTAGGAGATACTCCCACAACTCAAAATGTGTTGTCACATGGATGAACAAGAGGACTTGTGGAATGAGAGGATGACAGCTGACATATCCTCTTTAGGGTTCTCCTCTTGGAAATATTTGGGCAGCCACCTTCCTACCATTCTTTCTTGTCTGGCTACAGTCTCACTATAGTGAGATGACAATGGCTTTGGAGATAAATGAAAGCAAGTTTGTGCCTGCAGGAAAGTTTTTGCAGTTCAGTTTGCGGTGTCTGTGAATAACTCATCCTTAGGCCTCTTTTTTTTCTCTGTAACCAGTGGAATTTTACATACCGCATTAGGTGCAGTCCTCTGTAAAGGATAGGGTGTCACATAAGTTCCTAATCTTTTGAAGTTGTACATGTGCCATCCACAAACTGCTGCATTTCACTCCATCATAAAGGAGAGGCTTGAAAAGCTGAGGTGAATAAGAACCAAAATCTATTGCAGAAGTTCCTCTGTGACCAAAACCTATTATGCTTCCTACAAAAACATAGTGTTCATATATTAGCAAACAATTATGCTGCTTTTTAAAAAGCCTGGAAAGATTTTTAGAAACTGAAAATATGCAAGTTATAGTAGCCTACAGCTGGCATTAACTTGCACAATGATAATTTATATTTTACCCCTGTTTTATTTTTATACACCTGCCCTTCTTTGTAATTCATAAAGAAATCATATTGATATCAAAGGAATTGCTCTGTCACAAAATTTACAATCCTAACTGAGAGGTTCACATAGTGCCTTATAACCTTCTAAACCTTTTTGATGTCAGAGATAAATTCAAGGAGGAGGGAAATATAAAAATTAAAGTTTTATGATGGGACAGCAGCAGGCTGACAAATCTGCCACAGCTGAATAACAGCCAAGAGATGGTAGTGTTTGGGTTTTTTCTTGCTTTTGTTCTTTGCTTGTGCTCTCTGAAGTTTGAAAATTCTGTAAGAAGCTCTCAGTTGGGTGAAACAGTTTCCACCACTGTTGCCGCTGGAGGTGGATGCTCTCTGTGGTCTCTGTCCCTCTGGGCATGTTTGATTTTTCCACATGCAACTTGCAGCTTCCATTTTAGGGAAGTCAGGTGCACCAAGTTGCTTTGCAGCTCTACTCACACCTCTGCAGACAGTCAGTGGTGTATGAGAGGGGGACAGAGGTAGATGGGGATCAAGAGTCAACCATCCCACATGTAGAAAAGGTGCAGTGGGGGAACCTCTAAATTACTTCAATTTAGTAAGTCTCATAGAATACACTGAGTTGGAAGGAACCCATCAGGATCATTGAGCCCAACTCCCGGTCCTGCACAGAACACCCCAAGAATCTCACCAAGCTTGTTGCCTGTTTTCACACAGGGATTTACAATGCCTTGGCACTGGTTTCATGCATCCTTTCGCTGGAGCCTGGTCCCTGTCCCATTGGGGTCTGTACAGCAAGGCAGGGTTGGGGACAATAGTGTGCTCCCAGTCACAGCTCCAGGGTTATCTGGCAGGGCAGGTGTCAGCAGGTGTTAATTTTCAGATGCCCTCCCATGGCGGTGCTGCCTCCAAGGCCCTGCTCCCCAAGGCAGCAGCGCTATGCTTTCAGTTCCCTCATGTGTGACTCAGCAGCCTGTATCATCTTACAGGGAGTGAATAGGAGAATGAAGGGCAGGCTGTGTGGTCACTGTTTTCAATATCCCTCCTGCTAGCCATTACATCATCCAGCTACTCTCTAAGAGGATTTTCAGCAGGCTTGGCTTCGTTATTAAAATAGTAATTAATTTTTTCCTCTTCACAAAACCCAAGGACCTTCAAATGGAGGCCTCAGGAGCAAGGGTAGCTTCCTTTTGAAAGTGGCCTTTCTGGAAGCCATAATCGGCTCTCCAACTTTACAGTACACATGTTCCCTAGTAAATGTGATTAAAGAGCCACACAAAAAAAACCCTTGCAGAAAATTAATTCAGTTTCCAGAATAAAAAGTTTGATAAAGTTGTGCAATGCTCCAATGACAACACATAATAGAAGTGCAGAGTTTTATCCTCTTGAAGGATAAATGAGTGGTCAGAAAGGTCTGGTAGTTCCCAGAGTAAAAACATCTGCTATAGCTAATTCACTTTAGCTTTTGATTGTAAAATTCATTAGCCATATCAAGCAGCTGTAGTTTCAAACATGTTGCTAGGAAGTACAGTTTTATAGGCTGAGATGCCATTTGTTCTCCCCGGTAGTGGAGAGGTAGCATGAGTGCCCAGTGAAAAGCAACCTCCTGCCACCCAAAAATAAGGGCTTGAGTGGCTGGGAAGAGAAGGAGGGAGGGTGGGCAGGAAGTGTAAGGCTGAACATAAAGAGATGCCAAGTGCCATCAGAGCCACGGTGGCTGGTCCTCCCTGTCACCAGATCAGTGCAGTTGAAGGCTCCAGCCTTCCTGCAGGCTTGGGAAGAAGGTGGCTTTGTGAATTAAAAAGTACACATGATATGTATTGCAGTGCATTTCACAGTTCTATTCTATGGTACTATTTTGCAGACCTTATTAAGCATACACTCTGAGGTACATTTTATGGAAAAGTTCCACGTGCTTAGATGAAGAGATAAACCCTAAGGAGGTTTAAAAATACACCCACCCACACATATATGCATATGTCTGTCTATTTTTGAATTTTAAAGTACATATTTATTCCTATTCTGATGCATTTATATTATTTAGACTTCTATTACTTATGTTTACCTAGGAAAAAAACAAAAAAAGAAAAAGACAGAACTGCATTTGCTAGGTATTTTACTCTTCCCATTGTATTGGTTTAAAGGTAAACCAGCAGGAGAAATAAACCCAACTCAAAAAGAGATTGCAAGTCAGAATTACAATTTAATAAAAAGATCACAACAAGTACCATGATGCAGAGGAAAAATCCATTTGACTGATAAAAACCAGATGAATAACCCAGCACCATGGGGCATGAACAGAATGGAGGTCATCAGCCCCTGTGCTGAGCACCACGTGGCCGCCCTGAGTACAAAGTAAAAGGAAAGAGAAAACCTGTTGATGAGGATGATGGCCACAGCCTGGTCAAGAGTGGCAGTTGCAGTCCTGTTGAAGTCTTGGTCCTCCTCTGGATCCCACAAGTGGTTCCAGAAGTCTGAAATCCCCAAGGTTATATATGCTTAGGCTCAGATGGGAAATCCCAGTATCTCCCCCAGGGCGAGGAGTTTCACAATGGGTGATTTACTCTATGAATCATGGGATACTCCTTGATGGCCCCTTAGCAGACATGACCCCTCAGGCTGGGTGTGAAGGTGCTAATGACTCCCTGGAGGGGAGTTATCACACCTGAGTTATTGGGGTGAAAATAGGAAAACTTCCTTATCTCACAGAGTTCCTAAACACCCAGCTTGTAACCTGAGGGGCCACGTGTGCCCTGGGCGGCTGCTGCAAATGATCCATTGTTAGCAGTCCCCAAGAAATGACATAGAGGGTGTAGAATACAAAGCCCTGGCCACATCCACACAGTGTGACATCCTTGACTATGATAAGGGGGTTGGATATAGATGACCTTTAAATTCCCTTCCAACCCAAACCATTCTATGGTTCTATGGTTCTATGATTCTGCCATACAGTGGCATGGGCGTTCACAAAAGTTTCGCAGTCACACAGGATGAAAATGAACAGAGGTTGTGAGGCACTTCTTATGATTTATTATTCATATTGCAGCAATTCCAAGAGACTGGATTCTGATGGGGCTGGATGGAGTACATCCAGCCATTAAATACTTCCCTAGAGTGTAATGGTAGAGTAGTAATCATCTGTGTAAAATGAAGTCCGCTGTATTCAATACACATTGAGAGTGTTTATGTATTCTGGACCACATCTCTGCCTTTGGAAGTATCAGTAAGAAAGACACTGTCTTAGTTCAAGGGGAGAACTAAGATATCTATGTTGACCAAGAAAAAAAAATAATCCCTCTCCCTTTAAATTTAGGAAAACAAAACTTTAATATTAAAATATATATATATGGAAAAAGATAACAGTTCTCAACCACAATACAATACAATATGTATCTCCAGAAAAGACCAAACACCAACAGCTTGTAATAAAATCTTCCCCCTCCCCAAACGACAAGGCAAACAGTTAAAAGGTCTTTTGGCTACTCCCAAACAAAGACTGCAATTGTATCTAAGGACAGCAGGAGGCGATGTCGCGCCTCAGCCGCTGGCCTCT
>VWZF01003894.1:32372-43598 GCA_013396755.1 Sclerurus mexicanus | reverse complement strand
CCTCCCGACCAGGGGAGAGAGCAGAACAAAAAAGCTCCTAGCCAAGTGATTAGCGTCAGCATATGAATATTCAGTTCGCCCTTTGTTATCCAGCTTTTACAGACTAAAGCGTTGCCTCCAAGCTTTTAGGAAGGAATTCCAACAAGTATCGAAACTATAACAGACACTAACTGTAGTCCTATTTTCTGTGAATCGTTCTTTTAAAAAGCTACATTGGAAAGTGCTCTTGTGATGAGCCTACCAGGGTTGATTTTTTTCCCCATGCAAGTGGCAACCTCTTTTCATGTATTGTTGCAGCTTCCCTGGCCAGGGCAGAAGGCTGAACTTCACTTATTGGTACAGAATTATATATCGATTTTGACTCCTGATCTTATGAATCTGAAAATCCACTGAACATTCAAAAAGAGGTTCTTCTAGGAATGGCACCAGAAGAAAAGCAAATAAATGAGCCTGATCCTTTCACAAGCCTGTGAATTTAAAGACAGACCAACAGAAACACTTGTTCTTAATTTATGAACTGATCAAATTTGGAAAAGGTTCTTTTCTGCACAAAGTGTATACACTTTACAGAAAAAATTATAGTGAAAAAGCTTTAAATAAGCTTCAGAATGATGACTGTAATGCATTTATTTTGCTCTGATTTCCCCCTTTCCTCTTTTACAGGAAAAAAATATTTTGAATGGGACAGGGTTGTGCTCTCACAGCTGAGGGTCAGCATAGCACAAGTGGAGCAATGAGACTGTGTTCATGTTAGAGTTTATTGATGAATTTATTTAATCAGCTAGGTCCCTTAAAATAATGGATATGCTCACTGTAATTAACTGCATGCCGCTATTGAGGATGTTTCTTTGTTTTCCCTTGACAATTTGAGAAAATATAAGTGATGATGAGTTTGAGAAAAATGTCAAACAGAACAATAACCTGGACAGAGCAAAACCAGACTTGCAGAGCGAAAGGATTACAAAATGAATAACCCTTCTAATACTTATGATATTTTTGTCTCAAAATACTCAGGCATAGAAATAAAAAATAAAATATGTTTGTGATATTTATAATGGAAAACCAGTGGAAACTGTAATTTATAAAATGCATCTGCATTAATTTTTGTTATATATTTGAAATTAGAAGCCCAAATATGAATGATTTATTGGGATATAAATCAAGTTTTCAATTTCAGATTTATGTAGATTTACCAGTAAGAAGATTGTGGCTGCAAAGGTTTTAAAACTAAATTGCAAAGAAACAAAATAATTTAACAAAAATAGATTATATCTTTAATTATAAATATCACTATTGGATTCTCATGACAGCTGAGGGGTGATATCATCAAAGATCAACTGCACATTTCTCTGTACCATAAATGCTTACAAGCTCTTGTTATGTCTTTGGAAAGCATATTGCGTCATGTCTATGAGAAAAACTCTCTTGCTAAGTAAAAACAAGCTCATATCTGAAAATAAATATATGTGTGAAAATAACATTACACTTAAGTATAATAATTAAAAGAGTAGCACAAATTTTTTCCCTACAGTATTTAACCAAAAATATAAATTTTCTTTTTTTTTTTTTTAAATTTTTTCCTTAGGGTACCACAGCATTATGGCCCAAACCCCTTAGTTTAATTTTACTTGCTGAGAGTAAACAGAAAATCTTCCCCAGCCTGACTCTTTTTTGTCCCTGGTGATTTTAAAGAGTGCCATTTTTCTTCTTAAGTACGATATAAAGTCTGTATTATTTACTGAGGAAGTTTTCACTATTGAAATAATGATTGCTAATATAATTGCGTGAGAACATTCTGTTTCCTAGTAGACAGAGGTCCTGTGCAACCTTGCACATTTAAACAAAATGATTACCAGAAATCACCTACTTGAAATTCCTCCAAGGATTTTTGTGCAGAGCATATGAATATATGGGATCAAAGACAAAATACACATTTTGTTCTATTTTAGTAGTTCTACTTATATTTGAACTGGGAAGCTGCAGAACTGGGAATGATCATTTTGTTCCATTTTTCTGAGTTTGACTAAATAAGTTAATTGCTCTAAGATGGAGATCTTGGGACCTATTGCGTGAACTGTGACAACTCAGTACGTGAGTTGCACACAGAAATAACTACAGAATCCGTTGTGAGACACACAGACAAAATGAAACAACAGTTGGGAATAATTAGCAGGAATATCTAAGCATTTTAAAAGTGTCTTTTTATCTGGGAGACTAATAGATTCCCAGAGGGTTAGAATGGGCCTGATCCAAATAGTCTAGGACTTCAAAATTGTTGCCTGGTCAGGGACTGTGGGACTTGCTATGGTCTATCTTGGTGATCAGAAATGAAATAAATGATGGCACTGGCAGAGTATGCTGAAAACAGGTGTGCAACCTTTTGAGAAGATCCCTCACTGGTGCTCAGATTGCAAGGAGGAAGGGCCGCCTAGGAAACCTTTCAGAAGCACATGTGCCAGCTGGAAGCCAAGCCTTGAGGAATAATAGCACTCTGTCTTTAGTTAATATTATTGTATCATTCTTTCGCTTCTTCCACACCTTTCCATCAGCAATACATTCAAGCAAAGATTGTTTTCATTTATGTTGCTGGGATCTGAGAATGTGCTTAAGCCATAAACTCAGGTTAAATGAAGGTAAATTCTCCCTTTGCTGCCAAAATCCTGTCCATTCTGCATATCCTCTCCCATCAGCTGATAGCATCCCTGTTCCCTGCTACTTTAACCTAAGGGCTAAAATTATGGAGCTGAAAGTTCTACCTATGTTGAACATTTTGAAGCATGCTATTAGCATTTACATTTTGTTTGTTTGTCTCTTTTTTTCCTTTTTAATTTATTGGTGATACATTTTATTTTCCAAATCTGGGAGAAGTACCCCTAGTTGCATTATATCCTTTATCCCTGCATATGGTTATCCTTTTGGTTCTCCCATAAGTAGCTAGTATTTAGACTGTCACAGGTACATGAGGCTAATAGTTCAATCACTGGGGAGACGGAGGGTTGGAAGATGAAAGGGCAGGAAATGGCTGTCATGGCCCCAAAGGAAATATTTGTAGGAAAAGGAGCACAACAGCAAATAAAGTGCTAATTAATGTCCAATCCCAGCACTGATATAATGACCACAGCAGTAGGCAAAACCCAGCCTTCTGTTCCACTGGCTGTTTAAGAGGTTTTATGTTGTACCTCTATGCAATCACACATCTGCAAGGTTTGAATTTATAAAATTTTCCAATCCCCTCTATATATATGTTTTGTGTTGAACTGACTTTTCACTTTTTTAATTGATATTTTTAAAATTAATTTGACTGTAGCTAGTTTGTATGTGCTGCTGCTGACTTGTTCAGTATATCCTGAATTTAAAAGAGCAAACACTCTATCCTGGGAGGTGTGAGGAGACAGGGGCATATAAACTGAATAACAGAAAAAAAAAAACAAAGACGGAGTGAGGAGATTAAACTCTCCTAGGCTTAATGGGGCTTTCATGAGAAAACAGGACCTCACTCTCAAATTTGGGGATTTGAAAAATACAGTGACACTTACGGTACTAATTTACTGGCTTTGTCCAGCAGAAGGCATTGAGAGTGAACCTTCTGTTGGGGAACATAATAGCAAAAGCAGCACTGTTTTAATGGAACACACCAATCAGTACTAGGAACTGACTAAATTTGTTGAAAGAACAAAAATGAAAGATGAAATTCACAAAGGAATGTCATGATGAGCAATCATTTCTGGTATTTAATATCTGAGAATCACATCTTAAGGTGAAAAGTAAGGAAAAATGTTATTTGCTGATGACTGAATGCCAGAAATAATAATCTGACATTAAGCTTTTGTGAATCTGACCAAATGAAAGCCTAAAACTGGAATTTATAGAGCAGAATACATTTGTTTCAATGATGCACAGCTTTTAGAATATAAATGACTGAAATATTGCTTGCTATCTCATAATCATAAAAGGAACTCAATAGTTATTAAATACCAGGGGGAAAAAAAATAAAAGCCCCAAAATAACCTAGCAGTGAAATATAGTTAAAGATAATGCATCAACCCAGAGAAGACAGGAAACTAAAGAACCAGAGTGGAAAGAATAGTTTGGCTTTCTGATGTTTCCCATGTCAGCTTTATATGGACACAGAGTGGGACACTACTTACAGCACAGAATATATTGTAACTCTTAGGTCCAAGGAGGTTGGAATATCAGCTGACCACATGGGCTCATGACAGAGAGACAAGGGAGAGGCTTTCCATGCAAAATGCTTTCTGTGGAGAAGACACTTTCACAGTTATAAATCTCAACAACAGTCAAAACACAGATATGGAGATAATTTTCATTCCATAAGCCTTTTGTGTCCCTGATCCACACTATCAGACTGGTCTGAGATCAAATTGTTTGAAGTGAGCCAAACACTGTGCATTGTTCTGGCATGCCTACTGGCAGCAACTGTGTCTCTCCCTTTGATTGTCGGCCTTGCCAAGTGCAGTGTTGATAGGGTTGGAGGACCCTGCTCTCACTGGGACAACCCCTCTCTTCCCAGCCCTGCACTCATGGTCAGCCACAGTCCTGCTGGAAAGTGCGTACCTGGGAGCCATGGCTCTTGCATGTGCTATATTAGGGTAAAATGAAGCAGCTGCAGGATGCAACTGCTGGAGTGTTAATGGGGTTCTGTAGCAAGGCTTTGTTATGCTAAGTTTATGTCTCAAGAGTGTCTACAGCAGAATGGTAACAACCGAACTTTTCTGAGTTTTTGCTGTGAATGATGAAGATGGAAAGTTTTAAATATAGATCTTCTGTAGTTATACAGATATTATGTTCATGCAGCACCATATGTTTATAGTCTTGCTCTCAGTCAATAGTTGAAAGTGATCTTGTAGACCTGTTTTTTTCCCAGTCTTACATATTAAGTCATGATTTGTTCCTGTGTGTATGTAGGTGTGTGTGTTGCAGCAGCCAAGCAAGAATTTCATCTGTTATTTTTAACCCCCTCTTTTTCTGACATGAGGGACTGTACAACTTCATATTCCCTTGGGACAACTTACGCTACATGCTGTAAAGCAATACCTATCCAAAATCATGTTACCAGATTCTGGCTTTTGACTAATGTTTATCAGGTTCTTTTCTGTAAACACCTTCCAAATTCCCACAGCTCTGGAAAATTATTTTTTTTCTTTATTCTTTCACTATTTCATTAATATCCAATTCCTTCAAGTAAGTGAGGCTTACGTGGATGTAACCAATGGAAGAAATCAGACTTTTGTATTTGTAGCAACACAAAAAGATGCAAAATTCCATGCATAGCCTTCTGCACCTCCCCTCACCTCCACAGAAAAGAGTACTGTAGGGACAGGAGTGTAAGCAAGAACATTTGATCATTTCCCTTCTTCAAAAAGACGCTACTTTCTTTTATTTTTGTTATTTTAATTGTACAGGTTTAAAAAGGAAAAAAGATAAAAAATATGTGCTGGGCACTCCAGTAAAGTAAATTAGGATTTTCACCTTTTAAGAACAACTGCAATTCTGGTGAGGGACCTTTTGAAATTGTCTCCATTTGAGTTGCTTAGACACTGGGAGGGGCTTTTCACAGGATAAATGCAGAGGTTCAATAAACTTCATTTCCCAATGTCAAACGAATTGATGAAATTGAATTGAGAAGCATGTGAGACATGAAATTTCTTTCCCAGACAATGGATATGCCTTTGAATGTTATGATGGTTTCTCCTCAGGTAGGAATTCCCAGAAGCTGGATAAACGCACATATGTTCATCTTAGCCAGGCTGACAAATACACTGCGCTTGTGTATGCTCCTGTATTGCATTAGGCATTGGCAAAATATTTGGACAAACACATCACTAGACAAGATAGCTGTGATGGAGAGGACCACCTTTTTTTTTCTTTTTTTTTTTTTTTTAGAGCAGCAATTGTACACTAAGTGTTTGTTACATGAACAGACTCAGAAGGAGTAGGACAATACATACATATTTGATGCAACATATCACTGAAATTCGTCTTTTTCCAGAGTCTGACTGGACCTTGTCCACTCATATTTCTTCAGTGACTTACAGTGTTCAGGACAGGCATAGGAAACAAGAGACTTCCTGTTTTCTCAATGAGCTTTAAATAATTTCTTTGCTTTTGCTGAATTCACTTTTACTGTGGAAATTTTACACAAGAGCTGAGATCTGTCTATTTTCACAAGGATTTTGACAAGGCTGAGCTTGATTAGCTCACACATTAGTTCACTGCAAACAGTGAAGTATTTGGCAGAGAAATATGACAATGTGATAGTTTAGAATAATTCAGCCAAATAACTTCTTTCACACACACAGTTCTGTCTTTAAACATGTAAAATCAAAACACAAAATGTCTTCGTATTTAAGAAACTATATCTTTTTTTTCACAGTTATGATTGATTTTTTGTTTGTTTGCATCATCTGCCCCATTATGAAATTATTTCTACTTTCTGAATTATTATGATATTTAACCTTGACATTGTTAAGGCTTCAATTAGGTTCAGGGTACCATGTGGCTTAATGGCTCAGCAAGCTTCCAAGCTTGCAGTATTGGAGCTTTTTATAACATTGACAATAAAAGGTAATTTGAAGAATAGGGGCTACCAAAGTCTTTTCAAGTAAAGAGAGAAAGCAAGAGATATTGGATCTGAATATTTAGTTCAAGGTTTTTAAATGATGTCTGAATCAGTTCTCTTGTAACATCATCAAATATTATATTATCATAAGGGACAGATACCCGCCTGAAGACTAGAACAGCATTACTCTAGCATTTGAAAACACCAAAACAACCAGAAAGAGGTATTTACTTATTACTAGAGAGTTAACAAATGGTTGTGGAAACAAAGAGAGAGAGAAGAGTGAATGGCAGATGCAGAGTAGAATCAGGGCAGATTTCAAGTCCTTTAGTCTCAGGCCCTATCCATTTTGCCTGTCTTCTTGCTTATGAGGAGAGAACATGACAGGAGCAGTCATTAGTGTGAGACGTAACCAAACAGATCATTGTGGGACAGTGAGATTTTGGTGTTTTTGGTATAGAAGTACCATATAAATGATTACATCTTATATGACAAAAGGAAGGGAGATCATGTCATACAATAGAATATTTCTGACTCCTTAAACAAACAAAATTTCTTATATCTACAGTCTTCTCTTTTATAAAGGTGTAAATTACCCACTGATATTCATGCTATTGTCAGAATACAAATTCATCATCAAAAGTAATGTGTTCATACAGCTACACTTCTTTGAGATACAGCTTCACCAGCATGATTGGATAGCATTTTTATGTGCTGTATCTGAACTGTACTGCCATGTAGTCTTTTGAAAGAACAGAGACTCATTCCTGAGGGCAATGTTTTTGAAACTGTATGTGAATCTCAACACACAGAATTGCAGAATCACATAATATGCCAAGCTGAAAGAGATCACAAGGATCATCGAGTCCAACTTCTGGTCCTGCACAGGACCATCCCCAAGAGTCACACTATGTGCCCAAGAGTGTTGTCCAAATGCTTCTTGGACTCTGTCAGGCTTGGTGCTGTGACCATTGCCCTGGGAAAACCTGTTCAGTGCTCAATCACCCTTTGGGGTGATTATCTAAACTAAACCTCCCCTGACACAGCTTCATTCAGTTCCCTTGGGTCCTATCACTAGTCACCACAGAGTGCCTGCCCTTTCTCTTCTCACCTGCAATGAGGTCACCTCTCAGTCTCCTCCAGCTGAACAGACCATGTGCCCTCAGCCACTCCTCACATGGCTTCCCCTCAAGACCCCTCACAATCTTCCTTGCCCTCTTTTGGACACTCTCTAACAGCTTAGTATCTTTCTTGTACTGCAGTGCTCAAAACTGCACACAATACTCAAGGATAGGCTGCCCCAGTGCAGACCAGTTGGTGATGCTGTGCCTGATGCCCCCCAGGACACGGTTGGCCCTCCTGGTTGCCAGGGCACTGCTGACTCATATTCAACTTGCCATCGACCAGGACCCCCAGGTCCCTTTCCTGGCACCGCTTTTCAGCATCTCATTCCCCAGTCTGTATGTACATCCAGGGTTCACTCATCCCAGGTGCAGAACTTAGCACTTGCCCTTGTTGAAATTCATATGGTCTCTTCGTTTGTCAAGGTCTATCTGGAGGGCCCCTCTGCTTTCAATGGAGTCAACAGCTTCTCCCAGTGAAGACATCTCTCTGGAATCTGAACCAATGTGGACTTTCTGTAGGATCATATCCTGCCACCTACCTAAAACTTGCCCCAGCAAACTGCTTAACCCAGAGCTGGATTCCAGCAGGCTGTCTCTGCTGACCAAGCCTAAGCTGCTGGCTCTCTGCACAAATAGTGGTGTGACCCCTGTTGACTCGGGAGAAACTTGTGCAGTTGTTCTTTCAATACCATTCTTAGCTGAGTAAGTATTATCAATAAAGTCACAAAAGTGAAAATAAAGGATAGAATACACAATCTTAATTCCATGACAATTTAAAGATTTGTATTTCTCTTAAATAATATCAATATTGCCTAAATAATTCATTTTGTGATTGGAAACTCACTGTATCAGGAAATGTATATTAACAGGCTTGTGTGGATCTCTACAGTTTAATAGTTCCTGAGCCAGAAATTCTCTAGATATTTGCCTAATCCTTCACATGTCTTTGTATACCTTTGAATAGTATTAAAGTTCCCTTCTTCCCCAAGAGATGCACCTCTTCCATAAGACAATAAAAAGTGGTTTTAGATGCTGTTAAAATTATTGGATAGTCTTTTTAAATGCTTGAGAATAGCTCAGATACCATAGCTATCATCAAACAGATGAGGCATTGCTGACTTTATATCTGTTAACTGGTCCAATGCTAAAGTCCATTTTTCCATTAAGTTCAACTGCAAGGACGTGTTTCTTCTTCTATTGAACACTTTATCTCCACAATTGTTCATGAAGGCAACAGTGTGGTGCAAGGTAAATACATTTCATATTGACTCTTTAAATAATTTAATGAGCCAATATGAAATGTATGTTCAGTCACTTGATTCTGAGAATATGGAAGAAAACTGGTGGTTGTTCTTTTACAATTCAAAATTAAATATACCACAAATTACCTACATTTAAAATTTTGTTTCTTGTGGTGGTAAACAAATAATATGGGAAACACCCAAATAAGGTGTATCTCACATTACAAAGCTTTAGAATATTGTGGCAATTATTGCACTTCTGAATCATGTAGAAAAAGTGGCATTACAAAGGAGAATTATGTCTGTAAACCTGAGCATTGCAAAGTTACAAGTGCTAAGAAAATTAATTCTATTTTATTTTAGCTTGAAGTAGTCCTTAATTACCCAAATGAATATCACATTGCCATAGGTTCTTCACCTTACTTAGAGCGGAGCACAGTCCTGAATGATTGAGGCTGAGTAGTGTAGAGGGTACTAACAACTGGATGCCCGCAACAATGATTGCAGATGTTGAAAGGCTTGCATGTGTTAAATGGTTTTGAGATATGACTGTCTTTGGGTGCACTTAAGGTAAGAAATTCAGTCTTTTATTTATGATGGTGAGGAAGGCAACTGGAAGAAGGTATCAGAACTGCTTGGAGACCTAGGCTTTTTCCTGCCTCTGTTGCAGGAGTTTCTAAGGACTCAAGCCACTTCCATGGTCACTAAGAATAAGCTTTTTGTGTATGACTTGTGAGGTTTGGAATCCTAGAGGGTATCATATCAAGCCATACACAGAAATGTCAATTTGCACACCCACAGCTGAAATCAGTGGCACTGCTAGCCTACGAAGAGCCCTTGAAGGGCTGAATATGTGCTTTTAAAATGCAACATCACACAAAACTAACTCCTATCTTGTTTGAACTAAGCACTGAAAATTAGTGGCTATCTTTTATCTCTGTTTTGTTAAAAGCTTTCCAATATATTATTCTGGTAGTAGACTTGGACTTAGCTCACTGAATTGCCTAAGGGATTTTGATCTCAGAGTCTGTGAGGAGCTCTGGTGGAAGGGCTGGGTATACTTTCCAAAGTGCCATACTGTTGGTAATGGCCTTGTGAGGAGGGTAAGGAAGCTGACAAACAACTTGTCAAAGAGTCAGACATGGATGCATCACTAGAACATTCTTGCAGTGGTTGTTAATCCGACTGTTGTTAATGAAAGATCCACCACAACTACTGCAGTTTATAGTGCATCTTAATCACTGTCTAGTGAAACTGTGTGGAATTCCAGAGGAAAGTAAGTAATATGCAACGAAGATTTTTAGACGAAGAGGTAGGGACTTAATAAGCTCCTCCTAAGCAGAAAACCCACCTGAATAGCAACTAGGAACTGGAAAAGGTTCAGGAAAGAACTGAAGTAAAATGAGAGAAAATGGCTTTTTAGTAATGTAAAGCTGCAGACTGGATAACAAAAAAAACTGTGAGAAAAGCAAACAACTCATCTAACAAAGCAAATAAATGTCTACTTTTTGCACATTTATTGCACTATTGTGTGTTTAGATAAATGGAACATTTGCATGCTATCAATATATTTGGAGAAATTCCAAATAATGTATTAAATACTTTAGACAGGTAAGTCAGATGTACAGTTTTTGAGATTAAGAACCCAGAACTGAGAAGACACCCAGAAGAACCTTATTTGAACTTTGATAAATTCAATAAAATTTTCAAAGATGAAGAGCATAACTTAGAGGAGGTTTGAAATTTTAGACAGGAAGTAAGACAAGCAGACTGAGGTCAGCAGGCATAGGAGCAAATATAGAGAAACATATAGAAGGGTTTTAACTAAAGAACTACAAACATAGTGTTGATGTTAGCCAGGACTTCAGGAGTGCCTTAGCTTTGGATACATAATTTGTCGTATGTGTAAGTGACAAAACCATCCAGCAAATAAGTTTAGGATAAAAACCCGCAAACCACATTGCTAAAAAGTAACAAGACCTGCATCCTGAAGAATAAAGGTCACAGAAACCCTTTAAAGACAGGATGCAGTGACTGAAATATTAGCTTGAACAAAAAAAGAGGGTAAAAGTTTTGGTCTGCTGGTGGCAGATGAAGCTGAAGCAAAGGGTTTGAAAACAAACCCTAGCCATGGTAATATCAGCAAATAAATCTCAAAACACAAAAGAATTTCCTCTCATATTAAATGCTAAATATATTGTATATGTAAATGAGTATCTTCCTTCCTTCCTTCCTTCCTTCCTTCCTTCCTTCCTTCCTTCCTTCCTTCCTTCCTTCCTTC
>VWZF01003894.1:17253-31465 GCA_013396755.1 Sclerurus mexicanus | reverse complement strand
CCTCTCCCTCTCCCTCTCCTCTCCTCTCCTCTCCTCTCCTCTCCTCTCCTCTCTCTTACAAATTAAGGGATGGACTTTATGGACTAAAGCATGTCAAAGAATAAATCCTAATAAGAGAGTTTATACTGTGAGAAAGAAGAATAAGGATATGAAGTAAAATGTAAATATAGACAAAAAAGGAAAAGAATTACAAAAGCAAGAAAAATAGAAGTGAGAACAAAGGATGGAGTGGGAAGTTGTTCCTGTAAATACATTCAAGAAATACTTCAGAGATATCTTCTGTGAAAGACAGTCAATTTTCCCAATGACATGACTGAATTACAACATCACTGAAAAATTTCATCTACTCAAGTGTTAATACATAGTTAGAACTAGTTTGTTATACAGTGATGCTAAAACAGGGGACACTGTAAACTGTTATTCATATTACAATAGGTAAAAGCAGAAAACCTGTGATTGTGAATTCTATAGATTAAAGCCTTAGTATCAAAAGTCAGCAGCTAATGGCAAAGCAGGGACAGCTCATTAAGTTGTTCCTCATGCCTACAAAATGGGCATTCAGCAAAGGCAGACCTAGAGAAGAAATGCATATTCCCTAGAAATGAGAGAGAGATGAGTGTTACACTCCCCTGGCCAAAATAACCAGTGATGGAGAAGCCCATGTTTCAGGCAGTGCTGTTAGCAAAGACTGAGGAGAGCATCTTAACTCTTTGGAGTGTTACAAGACAATAGAGATGTGGAGGTTTGGGTTTGCTCCCTGCCAAACCCAGCTGTTGGCCACACAGATTCCCTGCTCCCAAGAGAGAAAAAAAATGTACCAAGAGAAAATTGTAGTAATATATATATATATACACATATATTACAGTTATATACAATTAAACACTGAATATACAGAACAAGAATCTGAAACAACCCCAAAAGGGAAAAGGGGAGGGGAAAGGGAAAGGGAAATGGGACAAAAAATGGGTAAAACCAGCAGCAGATACACACCTACTCCTAAACTCTGGGAAAAGCTCAATAAGTAACTAATACAAAAAATTCTCACCAGAAGTCTTCTTAAGAGAAGTGAGTCTTTCCCCTCTGTGCAGCTGGGACAACAGTTTCTCAGACAGGCCTCAGCTCATATAGATAAGAGCTAAGCTGACACACTAAGACCTGATGTACTCCAAGCACCCAAAGGGAAGAGAGGAGGAAACCTTCCCTTCTTCTCTTATATTTACCCACTTACGTAAAGGAATGGTGTGAAATACTTCCTTAGTTATAACCCTGTTACTGGGGAAGGCCTAGACCAAAACCAAGAAAACTAAACTGTCACAAGAGCTGATTTAAGAAGTTGCTTCTGTCTTTTTATTTATAAGCTATTTCTTCTTATTTCATGTACTTGTAACCTTTTACCCAGAACTTTTCTTGATCATCACCCAAGCAGTGATAAGATGTTAATATTTACCCTATTTCATTGGGTTGAATATTGCACATACATCTTTGAACCTACAATAGTAGGATTATTTTTCTCCCCTGTTCTATAGGAAAGCCACTGTAGCTTCTCACTCATCTGCTTAGAAGCTTCCTTTTAATTTTCTGTTAATGTTTTTTTCCTACAGGCACTTCAGTCTGTATGTTTTTATGCCAATAATGTGTCTTTCTATAAATTGCTCTTTCTTTTAACATCCAGTCTTTCCCTATAAATACATTTTGATTTATTGTTTCAATCACAAATTATTAAATAAATAATCTAGCATCTGAACATCTATTACCAGCACAAAGGTTTTTCCCAAATGCAGGACACGGAACTCCAGTTCCAGCATTGGACCTGTGACAGGAACAATTCAATCACAATGAGATTTTTATGTAATTGCTATTTTTTGCTCTGTTTGCTGTAACTGAAAAAACTAACCTTTTTCATAAATAGCCTGTATAGAAATAGAAGGGAATAACCCTTACACCACTTAATAGAAAATCCAGTGTCAACTAGAGTATGATACCTGTTGTAGAGCATTTCCTTTGTGGAAGTCCCAGACAGGGAGATGTCTGTAATTGATCCCCTGTACAAATATAATGAAAGCAATCCTAAAGTCTCACTGCAGCAGACAAATATATAGTGTACTGTATGCACAACATCTTAGTCTCATTTATGTTTAAGCCTGTCAATGTTAATCTGATAATGTGTGAGAGACCCCATTGAGGTCTACAGCTTCCTCACCAAGGGAAGTGGAGGGGTAGATCTCTCTGGTAACCAGTGACAGAACCCAAGGGAATGGCATGAAGCTGTCAGGGAAGGTTTACGTTGGATATTAGGAAAAGGTTCTTTGCCCAGAGGGTGGTTGGACACTGGAACAGGCTTCATAGGGAACTGATCACAGCACCAAGACTGTCAGAGTTCAAGAAGTATTTCTACAATGCTCTGAGGTACATGGTGTGGTTCCTGGGGCTCTTCTGTCCACAACCGGGAGCTGGACTTCAATAATTCTTGTAGGCCCCTTCCAACTCAGTATATTGTATGATTCTGTGAAGAGACATAAGGAAAATAAATATGTATTTCCATTCACTTTAGGATGTAAAATGTCTTTCTTCTACGGAATTAGTGCCACAGCAGTGACATGTGCTGGAAAAGTGGCCTAACTGTAAAGGAGGATTTGGTGTATATTCATCATTTTCTCAACATTGCAACATACTGTCCAAAGCAAAATTAAGGTGTATCATAGAATAGCCTGGATTGGAAGGGAACTTAGAGATCTCGTTCGAAACCCCCTGCCATGGACAGGGACTCCTTTCACTATACCATGTCACTCAAAACTCCATCCAATCTGGCCTTGAACACTTCCAAGGATGGAACATGTACAGTTTCTCTGATCAAACTATTCCAGTGCCTCACTACCCTCACAGTAAAGAATTTTTTTCTGATATCTAATCTAAGACAACTCTATTTCAGTTTTAATCCATTCCCCCTTGTCCTGCTCTTGTAAATAGTCCTTCTCCATCTGTCTTGTGGGCTCCCTTCAGGTACTGAAAGGCTGCAGTTAGGTTACCCCTCTTTTAATCTCTCTTTTCCAGGCTGAACAATCAATTATCTCAGCCTTTCCTCATGCAAGAGGTGGTCCATCTCTCTAATCATCTTGGTGGCCTCCTCTGGACTTGCTCCCACAGGTCCATGATGTTCCCATGCCAGGGACCCCAGAGCTGGATGCAGCACTCCCAGTGGGGTCTCATGGGAGCAGAGTAGAGGGGAAGAACCACTTTCCTTGATCTGCTGGCCATGCTGCTTTTAATGCAGCCCAGAACACTTTTGGCTTTCTGGACTGCAAATGTACATTGTCCATATCCAGCCTCTCATCCAATAGNCAGCCCAGAACACTTGGCTTTCTGGACTGCAAATGTACATTGTCCATATCCAGCCTCTCATCCAATAGCACCCTTAAGTCCTCCTTGGCAGGGCTGCTCTTCATCTCTTCATACTCCCAGCCTATATTGGTACTGGGCGTTGTCCCCACTCAGATGCAGCACCTTACTCTTGTNTGAACACTTCCAAGGATGGAACATGTACAGTTTCTCTGATCAAACTATTCCAGTGCCTCACTACCCTCACAGTAAAGAATTTTTTTCTGATATCTAATCTAAGACAACTCTATTTCAGTTTTAATCCATTCCCCCTTGTCCTGCTCTTGTAAATAGTCCTTCTCCATCTGTCTTGTGGGCTCCCTTCAGGTACTGAAAGGCTGCAGTTAGGTTACCCCTCTTTTAATCTCTCTTTTCCAGGCTGAACAATCAATTATCTCAGCCTTTCCTCATGCAAGAGGTGGTCCATCCCTCTAATCATCTTGGTGGCCTCCTCTGGACTTGCTCCCACAGGTCCATGATGTTCCCATGCCAGGGACCCCAGAGCTGGATGCAGCACTCCCAGTGGGGTCTCATGGGAGCAGAGTAGAGGGGAAGAACCACTTTCCTTGATCTGCTGGCCATGCTGCTTTTAATGCAGCCCAGAACACTTTTGGCTTTCTGGACTGCAAATGTACATTGTCCATATCCAGCCTCTCATCCAATAGCACCCTTAAGTCCTCCTTGGCAGGGCTGCTCTTCATCTCTTCATACTCCCAGCCTATATTGGTACTGGGCGTTGTCCCCACTCAGATGCAGCACCTTACTCTTGTCTTTGCTGAACCTCATGAGGTTCCCATGGGCCCACTTCTTGTGCTTGTCCAGGTATCCCATCCTTCAGGTATGTCAACCACATCATTGAGCTTGGTGTCATCTGCAAATGTGCTGAGAGTGCACTCAACCTCTTTCTCTGTGTCATTAATGAAGATACTAAAGATACTGAAGATATTAAATAGTACTGATCCCACTTGTCACTGGTGTGCATCAGGACTCTGAGCCATTGACCACTATCCTCAGGATGTGAACACCGAACCAATTTCTTGTCTAACATCCTACACATTGACTCCAGCTCATTAGTTTATTATATTAGTTTATTATACTAGCTCACTAGATTTAAAGGGCAGGACGTGTAGGGGACCATGCCAAAGGCTTTACAGAAGTCCAGATGGATGACAGCCATAGCACTTCCCTTGTCACTGATGTAGTCATTCCATCAAAGAAGGCCACTGGGTTTGTCAGGAAGGACTTGTCCTTGGTGAAGCTGCACTGGCGGTCCTGAATCAGCTCCCTGTCCTCCATGGGTCTCAGCATATCTTCTAGGAGGATCTGTATCACACTGTACCACTGACATTGTCATGCAATTTGAATATATCAGTAGATAAACTGCAATTCCAAAATCACAGTATATCAACAGCTTAGAAGTGAACTTTATGGCAATAGTTGTCCATGGGTAAGTGAATTGCAAAATGCAGAAGGAATGGCTCAAGGACAATAATTTTAATTTCTGCTCACAAAATGCCAGTGCCTACTTATTAAAATGAGATCTCCAATCAGACCTCTATTTCTTGGTCACACTATTGCCCAGTATGATATTTTTTTTTAAAAAAAATTCTCATGAAGTTTTGTTTACTGCTGTAAAGTTCTGGGCATTGATGTCCAGAATGCCAGTCATAGAAAACATTTTATTACCAGGATCTGCAGGAGAGTTTTTTTTCCTTATCACATGACTATAAATGCCAGTTAGACTTTGACAATTCAGAATCTTCATTGTGTTTTTTCCTCATCTGCACGCAAATTATCTTCTTAAATATAATGTTCCTCCAATTTCCTCTCTAGACCTCTTAAGGAAAGCTTGTTATGATGTTTTTAATGTGTTATCATGTGCTGGTTTCTTCGAAGATCCATCCTCTATTCTTGTCCTTCTCTTTCTGCCACTCCCCAAGATGAACTCATCCATAAAAATGTAGACTGTGGTTTAAAAGATAAATGGAAAGCTGTGGGTGTCTGGGGCAGCCGGCTTCATCTATAGGAATGTGATTAGACTCAGCCAGTGGAAAGTGCAACTACTTAAGGCTTCCTAACCTGTGAAAGGATAGTGAGCTCCTAGGAGACGTCAATCATGTTTGGAGGAGGTTAAAAAGAAAGAAAAAAAAAAAAGAAAAAAGATTACAATTCAAAGGGTTAAAACAAAGTTGGCTTCTGAATCCTGCTTTATTCCTTTTCCCTGGGTTAAGGGATTGTGTATGTTATGACTTATGGCATCACTTCAGCTTGTTTTCACAGTCTGCCAGTGGCCAGGAAAGTATGGAGCAATAATATTGCAGTATTTATTTGAAGACAATAAGCAGTCATTGCTGAACTAGGGAAGCCAGACCATGTTTATCTTCATGGATTTAGTCAGCTGGGAGATGAATAAGAGCCAAACTTGAACAAGTAAACATTTGCCTCCTTCTCCACAATGCAGCTATTTCACTTTGCATGGCTGAAGACATAAATCTTTCTTCAGTGGCAAGCAAACAGCTTCAGATACATGGCACTAGCTAGGCATCACAGGACATCAACTGAATACTTGTGACCCTGAGTTTTCATGAAAACAACCACAATCCATCTTAAAACAAAAAATGACAACAATCTTATAGTGCTTCAGCTGCAAACAATAGAAAACTGTAATTCCTTCTGTGTACTAGTCTCTGACTAAATATCAGCTGTAAAAATTACATCCTATTGTTCTACTCACAAAAGGAGTTATAGGAAATTATTGATTGTAACAACCAATTGTTGCAGTGCAAATACAGAAATAAGTGTTACAAGCAGGTATAAAGCAATTTAACTTCTATTGATGCCTTCATGGGTGACAGGGAATGTTTCAAAAAGTACCTCCCATACAGGCTAAAGATGCAATAATTTCGTTGATATTTTATTGGTGCAGGAATTAAAAATTCTGTACCTCCTTGGATAGTCAGACAGTCTCATGTCATAAAGAATGGGGGTGGGGAGTAATCTGTGACCTTGATCATTTAAGTTGCTGTGCGGTATGATGCAGGGAGTGTAAAGATGCTGCATTTCCACATGAAATTCCTCACTCCCGGAGTCATAGCAAGAAGTTATGAGCATTCATCTGTTTTAATTTTAATATATCCTAGAAGTCTTTCATACAAAGCCCTAAGCACAACTGCACAGCGGTGCCTCCCTCAGTTTGCTCATTGCATGAATCAACAGTTTGGAGAGAGCTGAGGTAGATTTCCACCTCATGCATTTTGGCTCTGGTCTGTGCATACATGGGTATTTTGGCATCATTTTCCCAATATAAAGTGGGCACCCACATCTGTGTCTCTCTTCCCAAACTCTGTGGGAAAGAAAATGGGGTGTACGAGTCAGAAATGAAACTGTGACTCCACTAGTGGGTCACCAGGTGCAGATTATATATGTACCAACTGCTCAGCCCATTTACCCAGGAGGAATTAAAACACTGGGTCATGCAATGCTGCTTGACTGAAAATGAATGAAGAGGAAAGGGGGTAAAAAAGACCTCTCAATGTTATGACTGTTCCAAAGCTTTGTGATGAGATACATTCATGTTTAGGTAAGCAGGTCCTATGGTCCCCCTAGGTATTGTTTTACTAAACAGAATATGTGAATGACAGGAGACGGTTTCTGAGTGATGACAGTATGGAGATAGTCACAGAGTGGTGCCATGAACATAAGAAAGCCTTACATGGGAGTGAAAGTGTGTGGAGGAATAAGGGCTTTGGCTGTGAGCAAGTCTAAGAATAAATGACATTTCCACTGTGTTCACTGTGGCGGTCAGCTGTATGCCTTCTCACCTCTCCTTATTTTAGGAAGAGAAGAAGTGAGGTGCAGTTATAAAACCAGATGCACCGGGAACACATCAAAATTTACATTTCATCTTTTTTTTTTTTTTTTTCTCAGAGTAGGAGTCATTTGGTAACCATGCAGGAGCAGGATGGTTTCTGCTACTCACTCCTTTTAACTTTCACTTATTTACAAGACATCCATTGCAAAGGAGCAGCCAGACCCTCTTGTTGTAAATAGTCAGCAGCAAAAATGTCCAGGAGGAGAAGGCAGGTGGTACATCCAGGAGTATAACAGAATATATACTGTGATCTGCCTACTGTGTCTTCCCGAACTGTAGGTGAGATATTGCGTGAGCAGCTGTTAGACATGTGGGAGGGGAGACAGCATGAAATGAAATGGATTAATAAAAACACAGAGAAAAGTACACAGAAGTGTTTTCTAGTAATGAGAGTATAAAAGCCTCAGCAGCTTCCCTGCACCAAACACAATGCTCCCTCTCATATGCACAGTACATAAATAGCACTGCCCAGCCTGTGGGGCTTCCAGCTGCTGAAGACACAAGCTAAAGTGCTGTGCTTTCACGTTAGGGAAGAATAAGTGGTCCAGAGCTGTTACTGGGTTGTTGAATCCAGGCCTGGCATATACATGAGGCCATATATTCCTGTATTTTCAAAGTGATTGTATTTGGAGTTGTCATCTGCTAGAAAAAGAAAGCGGTTCCTAGATAAAGAAAGTTCTTTCCCTCATGCTGTATTAAAATAGAACTGAAAGACAGCATCATTCGTCCACCTTCTCCATAAAGTGTCTTTCTTTGCAATTTATTCCGCAGGTCTATAGCTGGAGCTGCCACAGAGATACCTCAGATTTTCATGGCCAAAGCTTATGGAAAGGTGCCTGATGGTGTCCAAAAGGGATTGGAATACAGCTTGTTGGACTCTAAAATATTTGCTCTGCAAGACAAGTAAGTCTGTGAAGGTAGAGAAGGTATAACAATAAATGTCTGCTCACAGGATTGGTAAAGGTGTCTTATAGATGAGAAAAGTGAAGGAAGGAACTTTATGCTAATTATTTTTGACATTGAGCTGTGCTTTAAGGTAGACTTAAGCAAGCAGACAGATGTAGGGAAAGACCAAAGTTTCAGTAGTTTGTAAAACCTTCACCTGGATGCTTAAAGTCAATGACTTATGGCTCACAATTTGATTACATGATTTCTTGCTGTTATTTCCTACTACACTCAGAGTGAAATCAAGAGACTCTAATCACCTCTATTCAAATTGTGAACTGCTTAATCACCATTCACTTATAATTGGTGAAGAAATAGGGCATAATAGGTTGAAAGTTACTAGTCAGTATACATATTATTACATTCAGTTGGAAAAATTAGACATAAGGTTAAAACAATTTAGGTAATTTATGGTGTATTTGCAGGTATACCTTGCATTAATTCATCACCAAAAAAAAAAAAAAAATAGATCCCAAAATAGCTGCTGCACATTTCAAATTAGGTCTTGAAATTTTTATCTGATGACATTATCAAAAGACAAGATCTGTCCATGGACAGAAATTAACTCAATGATAAGTATAAAAAATAATTTTTAATATGAAATAGGAACATCAATGCCCAAGGAAATATCCAGCATGCTTTAATTCGTATTTCAGTTTTTCATGCACTTCTACAAACAGAAAGTTCTAGTTCAAATTCTATTTGTGTCACTTTGAAAAACATGTCTGACTCTTCACAAAACTCTGAACAGAGCCAAACACCATTTGTCATGATCTGAACTATTTTCCTTTAACTAGCTGGACATCTCATTAGCATGGCTCAACTATCAGGATGTGGTCTTTGCTGACTCGCAAAGACCTAAACCTATGCAATAAAGTTAGTGCAATCCTTGACATTCAGAACACAAAGAAAACTTAACTACTTATCCATTACTGCACTGATTTTTACTATCTTGTTCTACAGGTAGGTTCTCCTCATAATTTCTTTTAAAAGACGTCAGTTTGAAAAGGAAGACAGGGTCTGTGTCTTCACTTGTTATTAAGGGAAAAGTCAGAGGTTATTTTTGGCAGCGGTAGGTTAAAGCTCTTTCAGATTGATTTTAAGAAAGAAAAATGCACAGAATAATAAAATAACAAGATGACAGATATTTGAAATCCATATTCAAGAAAAGAGTGCATTGCTCCTAATGTATGTACATTTTGCTGTGGGATCAAAGAACTCACATGCTATAAATGCAGTATTTCAGTTGTCTATTTTAACCTCTCTTGTCTAGCAACCTTATCAGCCTTAGTGCAGAAGTTTGATCTGCAAAAGAATTGCAAAAGGTAGACAAGATTTCTTTCCCTCCCCACCTCCTTTCTTAAGCAGGTGTCCTCTCACATTAGAGATTGGCTGGCCTGTTTCACACAAGTGGTCAGGTGTGGTTATCATGATGATGCCTTCTGAGTTTAAACCAGCTCTAGAGCATATAAAAAGAAAACAGTTTTAATTACACATAGTCAATTATTTTTTATCATGACAACTAAACAAAACTAAGGTTACATGAACCAGACATGCAGTCTACTCCACCTCAGGGTTTTGCAGGAAGTATGCCAGATGCAGTAGGTGAGATTAGATCTGTGAAGAGCAATTTAGATTGGCATAGATTCACTTGAGGCACACTAATTAAGACCCAGTGAAGTGAGGTTCTGATTCAATATATTTATTTATTTCATCAGTACTATTGAGTAGTTATAGGGGAGAAAATTAATGAAAATGGTTTTTAAAAAACTATCCTTGCTATGACTAGAGAGCCATTCAATATTTCCCAGGCTATTCCGGCTCTATGGGTAGTGATGCAGGGCCAATTAATATGTGCTTATTGTTAGTGCTGGGGTGGAAGTGGTAGCAACACCTAAAAAGTGCCCTGATGGAAAGCAGAAAACTTCATCCCTAAAACTACATGAGGAATGGCAACAGAGATGAATGAATAGAAGTGGGAGTGGATGAGATTTTGGTAGACCACTTGCTGTGAAGTAAGAGAGTAAAACAAATATGAAAATAGGATTAGGAATGAGGAAGAAAAGGGTGAGGGTAACGCTTGAAAAGCATCCAGCCTTGGAAATATGTTAGAGGGTGTTGGAACAAAGGCACAAACAGGTACCACCTCCTAAAGCAGGAGGAAGATTTGGAGAAACCATATGTGTATATGTGATCAAGGGAAGACAACTATTTTGTTGATGAGACAAAGTCAAATGTGAAGATGGTAACCATCATCAGACAATCTTACCAGCTAACCAGTGTGGAGGTTTGGGTTGGCTCCCTGCCAAAACCCAACGGCAGCCACACAGATTGCCCCCCTCCCCCAAGAGAAAAGGGAAAAAAAAACCAAAAGAGAATTGTAGTAAAAGTATATATATATATTCACATATATTACAATTATATACAATCAAACACTATGAATCTACAGAATAGGAACCCCAAACAACTCCAAAAGGGGAAAGGGGGAAGGGAAAGGGAAATGAGACAAAAATAGGTAGGAACAAAACAAAACAGATACACACACTCGTAAACTCAGAGAAAAGCTCAATAAGTAACTAATACAATAAATTCTCACAAAAAAATAACTCCCCTCAAGAGAAACAGTAGAGATCTCCACCTCCGGACGACTGAGGCACCAGTGTCTCCGACAGGCCTCAGCTCACATAGATAAGAGCTAAGCCGACACAGAGACCTGATGTCCTCCCCAGCACATGAAAGGAAGAGAGAGCAAGAGGAAGGAAACTCCCCAATCTTATATACCCCTGATTACGTGAAGGAATGGTGTGGAATACTTCCTTAGTTATAACCTGGTTACTAGGGAAGGCCCAGACCAAACCCAAGAAAACTAAACCACCACAACCAGCTATCTACATCTATCTGATTGCATCATATTGCAAAGCATTTGTCATGGTATTTTGAATAAATTACCAGAAACATTTCAGCTGGTCTGTTTTTTCTCTATGTGAATCACAGAATAAAAGCGTGGCAAAATTCCCTCTGACATTAATTGTGCCAGAATTTCCCTTATGACTATTTCCTGTCCACACTGTCAGTTCAACAACTACCTTGCTTGCTACTACACACTTTCATGTTGTGCATGAATCATTTAAAAAAAAAAAAAGAAAAGGAAAAAAGGTACAGATAAAGCAGCTTTACAGAATTTGAATTTTGCAAACATATAAGTGTGTGTTTACTTCCAGGAGTAGTTTGAACAATTAAATCAATTAACTAATCCTATTAGTGAAGATAAGCATATATACGTATAAGTGTTTGCATGAGTGGGGTGTAATTATGTAATTGCTGTATCTGATGCAATATCACTGCATACCTTAGGATCAGGTTACATGTGTTTTGTCTGTTTGAATGATCAAAGCTTGTGCAATTTAACTCCTTACTTGGATGCAAATATCAGCAACAGTAGTTACACAAATGCCTTTTATCAACTTTCTCAGCTTTCTGTTTTCCTGTGAAGTTTTCTGCTGTACCATAGGAAACATGAGATATTTCAAATGTAGGATTTCTGCTAGCTGGTGATTTATTCCATTGATTACATTGTCATGTAATAGGAATAGGCAAACCATTTTTACTGCTCATATAAACTGCAGTAGCACGCTGGATTCTTATTTAATACAATAAATTTAGTTGCAGCTTTGTACAACTTGTCTGATTCACTTCACACATTACTGTTACAGTGCATTATAGTCACTTTGGTTCCATACAGTATGTTTGTAATAACAGTGGTGCCCACTAACTTGTGTCTGTCTAAATAATTCAAGGGAAGGGAAGCACATGTAATTTGCTGCTTAATGGTCTTGTTTATCTATCTCAATTTGATATCAATTGCATTATTGCATCTTTAAAACAAAAGTAAGTATAACTTTTCAATCTTGTGTTATACAAGTTGTGCTTTTTGATGATTACTTGTTCAGGCCCCCAGTCACTTAGATTTTAGTACTCTAAAATAATTTAGTATTCTAAAATAAGTATTTTCTAAGCAATATTATTTAGTAATTAGGTCTACAATGATCAACACACAGTACAATAGTACCTTATATTGATTGTATTGTGCAGATATCAAAGAACTTGTGCCAAAGCTTTTATGTACATCTAAATACAAATTTTCAGGACACCTCCAGAAGGCTCATTAAGGTTGGAAGTCTGAATGTAATAACAACAAAAAAGCAGAACATTTCTTCCAAAATTTAAGATTCTAAGAGACCAAGATAAATCACCGAGACCTTTGATCAACATGAGCTCACATAGGTGGGGAAATTGCAAGTTATCAAATGACCAACTTGTCAATTCAACTCTTGCATTAGTGATTTTACCCTCTTGCTTTTTGCAAAGTAAAACGGTTTAACTGAGGAATGCTCACTCACTTTCACAATGAAAGCTTGTAACTTCTTCAGAGTGAAAGCCCCTAAATAGTCCAGGAAGGTGTGTGACCCAAAACTTTAAAACTCAAGTAGTCTTGAAAGTTTGGACTCTCCTTTGTAACAGCGATCTTGGTTGCTATAAAGTCAATGATCTGGCAGTTCAGTTTGGTCCCAAGTAGGGTTTCAGAGTTACTGTCAATTACTGCAGCAGTGGGAGACAGACAGTCTTGGATCTGTTCTGTGAGCTATCCACAGATTTTCTTAAACTTTAGGAGTGTTTGCACCCAAAGTTTTAGATTAAAGTTTGCTTCCTAGAAAAGCTCCCATCTATGAGAAGGTCAGGAAAGAAGAAAATAGAACACACTGTAATCTTTGCATTTTTTCAGTAGACATTCCCTGTCCCATCACTTTTTATTGATATAGAGTAGGGAGCTTAGTGAGCCTGTAGAACATACTTAGGTTCCCCCAAAGGAAAAAAATGAAAAAAAACCCAAAAAACAAACCAGGGAAACAAATGTAAGGGAGAAGAAAAGAAAAAATAAAAAAAAAACTTAGAGTATTCTCCTTATTCCTGGGCACCATTTCCCTGATAAGTATTGACCCTACAGAAGTCTGGAGTCACACACCAGCCAACCTCAAGAATGCTTGGTTTCAGATGTGGGTTTGTTTCTTTCTTTTTAATCTAAACAAGGCAATTTCCCTCCTCCTCCCCTTTGTCTGATACTTTACTGCAAATTACATTATTTAGAAAAATGTCACTGGAGGAACACTCTGTGTGGTCTCATAAAATATTAACGACTTCTGGAAGAAAACTTGAAATCAAGATGCTCTTTCATGCTGGGGTATGTATGCTCTTTTGTTGGCTTTTTTTCCTTTCTTTTCCCTTCATGAAATCTGAATTGCTAGTCTGTCTTTCCCTCGATATGAGCTACTCATTACATTTATCATGGCATTTATTTACATGTCATTACATTTATCATTAGTCATTTATTTTTAGGTTAATGTCAATGAATAAGGAATGTGTAGGAGTGGAATAAAATAAAAAGCCAGAACAAGCTGATTTCTCAATCAAACACAGATAAATCGTTCTAAAACATATCTGAAGAGACAACAACTGTTTGCAATTCTGTTAAGGAACAGGAAAAAAAGAAAAAAGTAGCCACCAAAAAAACCTCCATGTAAATTGAAAAGCAGTCTGCATGGGGGAAAAAATAATCTGACCGAAAACTAAAGGAAAGTAAATCTTCCCATAGTACAGGCCTATAAATTCAGAGGTGGACAGCAGTCCTGAGTAAAGAATACCGACATTTTAAGTGAAACATTTGCTGGCAAAGTGGCCGTCGAAAGTGGTTATTGAACGTCTTGTGAGAGAGCAAATTGTGGACTAGAGGTCTTTCTTATATTTTGTAGCAAAGCCAACTTCCATTGATACCACCTCGATGTCAGCCGCTTTCTGCAGCCATTTGTAAAGAGGCTTGTGATGTGAGATTGACGACTTAAATACTTCATCAATCAATGCTTTAGCCAATGTGTTGTTCAGTGATTGGTGGAAAATTCAAGTAATCCATCTTATCCCATCACCCTTGTTCTTTATTCTCTTCAGGTATTTTCATTTCCCCCCCCC
>VWZF01003894.1:1924-17234 GCA_013396755.1 Sclerurus mexicanus | reverse complement strand
CCCCCCCCCCTTTATTTGTTCACTTTCACTGCAGTCTGAAAGGGAAGCTGGGCTGGGAGGGAAGGGCCTGCTGCTATCTTTGAAAACCTAATAATTGCAGTGAAACTCTTTGGTGCAAAGTGCTACTGAATTAACTGAACTTTTAATGATCCTAGAGGTGGTCCTGGTGCATATGGACTAGGAAAGCACTAGGTCAGGCTGCAATTTGTGCCATTCTGTCAAATTAAATATGTCAAACATCCTGAATCATTTATATAATCAACAATAAGGTACTTATTTCTGCTGAATTAATCTGCTAAGTAGCTTTAAGGAAAGAAATAGGTATGACACAAAGCTAAACAGTGAGTGTAAAGAAACAAAAAAGGGTTTAGGTTATTCATTTTGGCATAATGGAAGGACATCTTTTGCTCAGAGAGAGAATGTCCTTTGCTTGTGAGTGAATATTTATGTTGATATCTGGTACTCCTAATTTTAATCTCAATAAGGATTTAAAATCTTAACTGCCTACTTGAAATTTTACTATAGATTATACAGCCACAGCACAGGCTTTATAGCAATCTAGATGAATAGGCTTTGTTCATTTAGATTTTGCTTTTGCATCTAACAAAAACATTTTTCTAACACAAATGAACAGCTTTTTTTAATATGTTAATATTATTATATGGATGCATCAAAATTACAAAATATAATGGTCTAGAGGCATATGTTTTTAAAGGTCTGAGGTAGCAAAACATTTATGTATCCACTTGGTTTAGACATGTTTGTAAATTATTGCTGTTTGTTGGATCTAGTAGCACTGTTGGGTTTTTTTTGTTTTATTATTTTTACGATACATCTGTCATAAAATTTTTGATTTGTAGTGAAAAGAGATCTTTTGATTTGCAATAAAAAGAATTTATAAATATTTTATAAAACATATGTTTGTCTTCAAATACATGAAAAATGACAGACATCTCAGGACCTGCCATTTCAATGGGAAATTTTAACACACATTTTTGAAGGACCTTTCATTGGATATTCATTCAGATACTGGCCAATATGAAGGAAGAGAGTCTTCTAAAGTTGGTATCTGATTTATTTTGGGTTTCATGCTTATTTTTTTTGTAGAGCATTATCTTAAGCCCACCAGTTCTAATCAGGGCTGTAGCCAAAAAGGAGAGAGCAAGTAAGCAGGAATATAAACTACACTGACTACCTCTGAGGCCAGGAAATCCACTCATTCCTCATTATACAGTTTCTCAAATCAACGTAAGAAAGTCTCCAGAGAGTAAGTGAATTTTATGACACTATTGTTTCCTTTATATTAGTTTATTTATTTTCCACTTTCAGGAATTTGGTTCACCAAGACATTTGGGTCTGCAGAATCCCAGAGAGAGGCCACAATCTGGACAAAATACTCACAGAAAAAGAAATAAAATTAAAAAAAAATAATTGTGAGAAGATAACTTAGGCCTAGATTATGATCATGTTTATGTTTATGTCATGTTTTTGTTAGTTTTACACAAGACAGATATAAGTCTACAAAATAAACTCAAGATCATTCTGCCTAGAGAGTACATAAAGAATTAAGAAAAAGAGAGAACTCATTAAGAACTAAGAATTGCCAAAAAAAAAAAGTAAGAACTAACAGAAAAAACTTTTATCTGGATCCACATTAAAGTACTATACAGACTCTGTCAGTATCCAGCAAGACATTATGGCATTTTTAAGCAACACCATTTTATAAAGATATTTGTGTTGGAATGCCAAAATAATCAGAATAAGAATATCCATTATATGTTCCAGCCATTATCAGGACAGTAAAAAAATTAGGGCCAGGAGGGCAGTCTCTCCATAAATTTCACCTTGAATTTCAAGGTTTCTGATGCAGTGTAATGCTTAGTTGATGTTTAAGGGACATTTGATACTCTTTCACCTAAATAAAAGCAGATTTCTTTGGGTGCATTTGTGTGTTCATAAATGAGCTGCTCAGTGAATCATTAGAAGGTAGATAAACTGCAGGGAGAGAACAAAGTCATCATTTCTACCTCTGTGAAAATGATGGGGGTTTTTTAATTATTAAAATGCAATTATTTCCATTATTGATGAGTGTGATATCCAGGACAGCATCAATACAAACTGTCCAGGACACACACTCACTTGGATCTCAGGCTGGTCTGGCTGCAATAGAGTATTGATGCCAGTGTTTGTTTCACTTCTAATTCACATAATGGATGAGGACTTAAATACAATCCATGGCAAATTAGTACCTAGGAGATTGGGTTTATTTATTTATTTATTTGTTTGTTTGTTTAATGTGTTTCTTTTTGCTACGTGTGAGCCCTTCCATGATACCAAAGTAGGAGATTTTCAGTATTAAGGCAATTAAAGAGCATTAGAATTTGAAACATAAAAACTGGTTAATGCTTGAGGTATGTTATCTAGGCTGTAAGAAACTAGCTACCAGTACAGGTGTCAAGTTGCTTTTTAGCCCCTGCATTTTGTAGGTTGCTTTAATTTTCTCTATAATATATGCATAGACACATATTTGCATGCATACATTCATTCATATGCCCATGCACTTTTGAGTTAAAAAAAAAGCGCAATTATTTTCAATTTCCAAATTCCACTTGCTGCTTGTTTCACATAGTCTCTGAGAAACTGACAGACATTCCTCATACTTTGGCTTTGGGAATGGAGACATCACCCCATTCTTTTGAACCTGCACCATGAAGGAAGTGGGCTCTTAAAATTATAAAGGTTGATGAAGTTGGAGCCTTTCTGTATGCTCATAGGTGGCAGCAGAAGGAGAGATGGTGTCCTCTGCTGCCCCTCTTCGCTCAGTCCATACCTTCCCAGAGCCTGTCCCATCCCTGCTGCTCCCTAATTAAACATTAATAGTTTGAAATTAAATGCCCATAGATGCGATTTATTCCATGGGCCCACAGCTCATTATATGGGCATTAAAGTCTTTTGCAGATATGCAAATGCCTCACATGTTTGGATGCCTTGAAAGCATCTGTGCCCCAGCCAGTAGTGAGGAAGGCAACATGCACACAGAAAGCCTGTTCCTGACCTGATAGCTCCTGGTTCTGCCCTTGGATAGGTGCTGCCACTGGTGAGACCTGGGTATGCCCATGGTTCCCAGCCTCCATTGCTTCATTTCCATGGAAATCAAAACCCTGGCTTTTAGGGCAGCAAAAGGACTAATCCAAACCTACCCTTCCGAAGTCACTGTGAGCCACAGATCTTCTTGTTTTGTGACAAAATTTAGCCCTTTTGTTTTATAATTCTTAAAAACTGCAACCCCCTCCCAAAAATGTTAAGTAGTGGCTCATATTGACCTCAGTATAGCCACATGTACTCTTACCAAAAGACAACTAAATGCATCTTTCAATAAAATAAAGTCCATTTTTCCTCTATCTATACCACAAGACTAATATAGGTCCTCCATTTCCTGATTTCTGCTAAAAGTTGAAAGCACCATCTGTACAAGAATAATGGCAAAGGCTATTTTTGACCAAAACCCTGATGTAGGCAGGTTTTCTTATAGACAAGGGATTTGGTTAAATGCACAAAAGCAACTGTGCAAAATAACCAGTACAATACTGTATATCAAGTGTAATTAAAAGCCTTCATTAAAAATGTGACAACCAGATCATTTTATATTTCTTTATATTAAAGAAACCTCTATTGACACTTGAAAATAATGAATAAACAGAATGTCAATTCACTAACATTTGCTATTTAGACTTTGATGCATACTCTTAGCTCTAAAATCTGCTCCTGGATACACACAGGAAACTCCTATTGAAGTCAGTTGGAGTTGTTTATGTGTAGTTGGCAGCAAATTTTGGCCCTCAGACATTTTTTTGTGTTCATTTAAGAGAGTACAGACTAGCATAACCCTCAGTTTAACCCTCTGTTTGAAGGTACTGCTCTCACTGGATCCAAATGCCATGGCTAGGGACCATTCTCTTAACACAGACCATACTAGTTCCTACACCTTAGGCAAAAGTGGCAGTGCTGAATTCACTTGTGTAGGAACTGATCACTGGTATAGACAGATAAGTTAGACTGGGTTGAATTTTTCATCTCTGTTATTGTAAAATCTGTTCTCTAGTACTGAGCAATACACAATATAATTGTTACGTCAGTCTTTAAGGTCCCCTGTCCGTGATGGATGATGTTGCAATAGACATAGCAGAGACATACCATCTCACTTATGACAGAGCAGCGCAAATGAGGGTGAGGCAGATGCTCAGAGACTGGAGTAGAGCAGACCTGAGAAGTGAAGCAGACATGCTGTGAGAGTATTTTCTGTATGTATCCCCAATCTCCTTTCCCTAAGAATACTCCTCAGATCCCATCTCTGCCCCCAGCCCAGCTCCTTTCCCCTCCTCCCACACTGAGGTGGGTACAACTATGACAAAGAAGAAATTAGTGGTGGTTGGATGCTGTGACTTCTGCATCTGGCTCTGGAGCTCACTTGTCTGGTAGGCACACAGAGCAGAGCAAGGAAACAGCAGGGGCTGTCTGTGAGTGGCAAGTGGCTCTCCCAGGCTTTGCAAAACCAGGTAAAAGCCATGACTCAAGGCACAGGTATGCTCCTTGGAAAGCTGTTCCTCTTTGTGAAACTAGATGTTGCAACCAGCCTGGCTGAGAGTTAGCTAGAAAATAATGGCAGTGTCTGTAGATGAGAAGGATTCTTTGTTTTAGTATAAATTATCAAAATAATGCAGTGTGCAAAACCAGAGTTGCACTCACATATTCACATGGGAGCAAGGAGGCAGCAGATTGTGTTTAGTTCTGCCTTTCCTCTGTGCTCATCTCATTTCAAATGGTGCTTTGCTTTTACCACCATCAGTCAGCAAGCACTAGAGTACATTTAGTGCTACATGTTTTCCTTTACACCTCTCTCTTCCACAATTCCAACAAACACAGGCGCACTGTGCTTGGCACAGTGAGAAGCTTAGCAGCTTGCCAGACAGTTCAGTTCTGTGCACAATCAGCAATCATCACTTTTCCTTATGAAGCAATAGAGATTTTCCCAGCCAGGAAACCCACAGGCAGGTTTGGTGTTGTGGGTTTTTTCCTTTGTTTTTGTTTGTTTGTTTGTTTGTTTGTTTGTTTGTTTGTTTTTGTGGGTTTTTGTTTGGTTGTTGTTTTGTTGGGGTTTTGTTTGTGGTTTTTGTTGGTTTTGTTTGGGTTTTGGTGTTTTTGTTTGTGTGGGTTTTTGGATTGTTTGTGGTTTTGTTTTTGTGGGGTTGTTTGTTTTTTCCCTATGCTTGGAAGCTTTAGTTAACCTAAGCCTCCCAACTCTGATATATGATGTTGATGAGCCATAAACAGTGTGAGTATATGTCCATGGTTCATGATTTGCCTGAACATCAGTGAGTACAAAGTGATGCAGCACTTGGAGCACTGTTGGATATGAGAGGTTTTAAGAGAAAATGAGGGCTTTTTCATGTTTACTTCTATAGCGGTCCCCTGAGTGCTTTTCCTTCTTCAGTTACAGTCCAAGGTTTGACTCATGCAAGGCAATAATGATTTATTCAGGAAAATCAGTGTTGTGATTGTAGTGATAAGAGTTAATACCTTTTTTTTTACAAATGCTTTAAACTCATTTTTTAGGCATGACAAGGGGCACTGCTTTTCTCTCTCTCTATGTGGGTTCCCAAATATTAAGATTATATTTTAAATAATACTCTGATGTAAAATCATATAATTTTCATGGCAATACTTTCATTCATGTCAATTGCTACACGCTTAAAGCAACTCCCAAAACACAATTTAAATGCTCATTTTTTATGTCTTCATCTAATTTTTCATTCCTGTATTTTAACAAGTACTAGCCATTAGATTTAACAGTTAAATTTATAGTTTTAAATGGTTTTTATGACTTCCAGCTACAGCAAGGTGACAAGTCTACTGGTAAAACAGCAATTTAAGTACTGCATTTATAGTCAAGAACATTTTTTGTCACAAATTTCAGTTGCTCTGTATTGTTAAAAACAATTTTTAAAATTACACACTGAGAATGTAACAGTCTCTGTCACTGTAATTAAGTCCCTTGAACTGTTTGCTATATATAGAAATACTGTATTATAAAGTGTTAGTTACCATTAAAAAATACCAATTACATTTATAGTGAAAACCATTAAACTGATTTATAGCAAAACAGTTAATTCACTGTGTTTGTGCATAAAACTGCTAGTAATGTGACACAAAATGTAGTTTCCATTTTGAACTCTGCAAACTTGGGAAAATTATAAGCAGGAAGATACAATAAAGCTAATGAACATCTGAAAAGCTTATATTCAATAAATTGCTTTACACTTAGAAAATACGTCTGCTGGAGAGACAGTTCACTGGTTTCCATCACAGTGCAATTCTTTGCTGTAATGAGAAATTTTGAAAAGAATTAAGAAGAGTTTGACTCTTCCTGCAAGGGTCCAGCTCAATTATAGTCTGAAATACATCTTTATTTTTAACCCAGTTTCAAGCCTATTGCTGATCTGGGTCTCTAAGTGTGGAACACAGGTGTCATATATCAGTGTTAAATACATTTTCCTTCAGTATATTTTAATTTCTGATATGTCTTCTTTCATAGCTAATAATTAATATTTAAATCTCTCTACTAGCATTTTTTCTGAAGCTATATCTTTTTAGGTGTCACTATCAAGTATACAGATGTTATTTCGAGGTTCACTTGAAATGTGAAAGAATCATTTTCTATTTTATCTATCTTCAATATACTTTAATAACCCAGTAGTTATTTACCAGTTTGTCTACATGGCATGCACAGAAACAAAACAAAGCAATATGGCATATAAATTTTACCCATGGTAAAATGAAACTAAACTCAAACCAAAGTAATATCATAGCATAGCAAAGTAAATCCATACCTCACTTCATGTTAAGCGTTTTTAGTTTTAGATATTTTCATTTCCAAGTAATCCCTTAGACAATAAATTATAAGCAACCTTTTGGAATTATTTTATGTAGAGGGAGATACTTCTAAACCTTGTTGGTCAATGCAAGCCCTTCATACAGTTGAGGAGAAACAAAACTTTATTTCAGCCTTACCTAGAGTGATTTAAAATCAGTGTGCTCCTGAAACACGCTATTTTGTAGCTGCTGTTCTATTAAATAAAAGCATCAATGAACATATTAGAAAAAGAAAAAAAGGAATTAGTTGGTGACTTTACATTTTTTATTAATAGACATTATTCCCATTGTTTACTGATGACTTCTTTCTTCCTTACAAGTAAGAAAAAGAATCATCCCTCCTCTAATCAGAATACAGCAGGACTTCAGTCTTTGCAGACACAATAACTAAAGACTTGATATTCAGATGATAGAATAATGTGCCTGAAGCAAATATTTGGCTGCCTTTATAGAAATATAGAGAAGCAATAAAGAGGTATTACTACTGTACCCATTTTCTAACTTAAAAGGGCACTTTAACTTTTAAGCATTTACTCACTATAACCTTGAACTTGCAGAAGACAATCAAGAAACTTGATAAATAAAGCTTTTCCCATTGTATTGGGTTTCTGTGGCCAGGTTTTGGTAGTCAAGTTGCGGGGTGGGGAGGTTACAGGAGTGGCTTCTGTGAGAAGCTGACAGAAGCTTCCCCCATGTCTGGTAGAGCCAATGCCAGCTGGCTCCAGGATGGACCCAGCGCTGGCCAAAGCTGAGCCAATCTGGAATAATAGTAATGCCTCTGTGATAACATAATTAAGACGGAGAAAAAATGTTATTGGACAGAAGAAAATTGCAGTCAGAGAAGAGCAGAGTGAGAATATGTGAAAAAGTGTGCAGACACCAAGGTCGGTCCAGAAAGAGGAGGTGCTTCAGGCACTGCAGCTGAGGTTCCCTGCAGCCTATAGTCCAGCCCACGGTGAGGCAGTTGTGCCCTTGCAGCCCATGGAGGGCCATGAGGCTGCAACGCATGGAGGAGACCCATGCTGGAGCAGCTGAACGACCAAAGTAGGCTGTGACTATGCGGGAAGCCCATGATGGTGCAGGGTCATGGCAGGGACCTGCTGACCTGTGAAGAGAGGAGCCCATGCTGAAGTAGTCTGTGCCTGAAGGACTGCACCCCATGGAAAAATGACCCATGTTGCAGTAGTTTGTGAAGAACTGTTGCCCATGGGGTAGACTCACAATGGAGAAGTTCATGAAGGACTGTCTCCTGTGAGAGGGACCCCACAGGGAGTAGGGGAAGGACTCCTCTTCCACATCAGTGGCAGAAACAACTGAGTGTAACCCCCATTCCCCATCTGCCTGTGCCATTGGGTGGGGAGGAGGTAGAACTTGGAAGGAGAGAGAAGTGGAGGGAACACGTTTTCAAGATTTATTTTACTTCTCATTCTCCTGCTCTGATTTCATTAGTAATAAATTTAATTAACATCCCCACTTTGAGTCTGTTTTGCTTGTGAAGGTGATTGGGAAGTGATCTCTCCTAGTCCTCATCTCCACTCTTGAATCCTTCATTATATTTTCCCTCCTCTGTCCATTTGCAGAGGTGAGTGAGAGAGTGGCTTTAATGAGTACTTGGTGTCCAGATAGGGTCAACCCACTACACCCACCAGCCCAAATAATTCACCATAATGAGAGAAAAACCTCAATGATTTACCTGTTTCCCTTCTAATTTATGATCTGGCATTGTTTTGCCTGCATAACAATATATGCCAATTAATAAAATCCAGTTAAGGACCAGCTCATAGATGCAATTTCTGCTTGTGAATCATTTATATAAGCAGCAAGAGTGAGGAAAGAAAAAAACGTCATGATTCTGTACTACACTGGCAATTTATGTAATGAGCTGTTGAGTGCAAAGCATGGTGCTGAGAGTTATCTGCTCTTTCTCAAACAGCAAAGGTGTAGACTGCTCACTACGCTGGGATGCTGCTGTCCTACAGGCAATTTGAGACAAAGGTGAGTGATTCATTTGGAATCCAGATATTTCTCAACAAAACCTTTGATGCTCTGGGACAGAAAGGCTAATTTCGAGGAGAGTGATTGGGCTGAACAAGGCCAATACTGCAGCTCATCTACTTTAGTAATCTCTAGTTTTCAAAACAATGTCCTAACTAAGGAAAAGAGGTTGATTTTTTGTTATCTGCCATTTTTCCTTAAATATGAGATAGCTCTTATATGCTGTATTTTGTATATCAGAATCAAGCTGGTTGAAAGTGTCTGAACTAAGATGAAAATAAGAACATCATACTAAGAAGAAGTTGTATTAGGATGTTAACCCCCTGTAATGGTTGACGTAAAGGTTCCTGGTTCATTCCTGAGTTTTGGCACCAAACAGACTGTAGTAGGTTGACCCTGACTGGATGTCAGGTGCTCGCTAAAGCCACTCTCACTCCCCTTTGCAACTGAACAGAGGAGAGAAGATAAAATGAATGGTTCAAGAGTTGAGATAAGGACTGGGAGAGATCACTTACCAATCACCTTCACAAGCAAAACAGACTCAAAGTGGGGATATTAATTGAATTTATTACTAACAAAATCAGAGCAGGAGAATGTGAAGTAAAATAAATCTTAAAAGCACATTCCCTCCACTTCTCTCTCCTTCCAAGTTCTATTCGCTCTCCCCTCAGGGGCACAGGGAGACAGGTCAGTCCATCAAAGGTTTTTTCTGCCACTACTCAGGGAGAGGAGTCTTCCCCTAATCCCTGTGGGGTCCCTCTCAGAGGAGACAGTCCTTCATGAACTTCTCCAGTGTGAGTCTACTCCATGGGCAACAGTTCTTCACAAACTACTGCAACATGGGTCATTTTTCCATGGGGTGCAGTCCTTCAGGCACAGGCTGCTCCAATGTGGAGCCACAAGTCCTACCAGCATGGGCTCCTCTCTTCACAGGTCAGCAGGTCCCTGCCACAACCCTGCTTCATCATGGGCCTCCCAGATGGTCACAGTCTCCTTTGGGCATTCAGTTGCTCCAGCGTGCATCTCTTCCATGTACTGCAGGGGCACCTCCGTGGTCCTTCATGGGCTGCATGGAGACAGTTGTTTCACCATGATGTTCACCATGGGCTGTGCCAGAAGCACCTCCTCCCCTTCCTCTTTCTGCACTGACCTCTGTCTGCATAGTTTTTCACATGTTCTCACTCTGCTCTTCTCTGGCTGCAGTTTTCTTCTGCCCAACAACTTTTTTCCCTTCTTAAATATGTTATCACAGAGGCATTGCTATTATTTTGGATTGGCTCAGCCTCAGCCAGCAGTGAGTCCATTCTTGAGTAAGCTGGCATTGCAATGCTCTATCAGAGATGGGAGAAGCTTCTGTCAGCTTCTCACAGAAGCCACTCCTGCAGCTGCCCCCTGCTACCAAAACCTGGCCATGCTAGCCCAGTGCAACCCCACAGACAGTGCAAATTATTACTTTCAGTCAAAATTTGGAATTAATTTTACTGGCACAGGAATGGTACTGCATTCAGATTTTTATTTAAAATTAAATCAAGTAATTTAACATACTTTATAACACTGGCAGTAACATAAGTGTCAAGACAGTATGTTGGCCTTGGCTTAAATCATGTCTATTTTAAAATGATGCATGAAATGTGGGCAATTGTCTTCTGTAATTCATCTCTTACAGGCATCAGATTGCAACTCAATGATCAAGGAGTCTGTTTCTCCTGCATTTTCTAAGTACAAACCATAATCTCACAAAATATTTTTATTTTTAGCAAAAGAAGGATCAAACCCCATATATTTTATTTTATTGGAAATACACTTTTCATGTAGTCTTATCTTTAAGGTATGATGTGAATCAGTCACTTGTTAAAATGATGCCTTCAGTTTCAACAATATAATGTAAAATCAGTGTCTCTAGCTATATGAATTATGGAAAGACTTCTATTTCAGCAAGCTTTATCATATCAATTAATGAGCCTTTTCATGCCTTCTTTATATTATAAAGTTTTAAACTAGGAATCACTGTGACAAGTTAATAACCTTGAGTTCAATGTTTAATCTGGAATGTTACTTAGGTCACAGCATGAATGAAAACAAAAATCTTTTTATAGACTACCTCCCCTTCTGTGCATGCAACCCTTTCCATTCGGTGTCTCTGGAGGTCTCAGCTAGTCCTTGGCAGTAGAAGACTTTTCTTGCATTCTCGGTCATCACCTATAGTGAGGAGAACAGTTAATACAGTATGGCAGCACCAAATTCTTCACTAGTTACCCATGATTTGTTGATATGCTGCTCCAATGGGCTTCTGATTTCACTCATTAGTTACACAGTAAAAAATGTGAATCCTTTTAAGCACTCTAAATGCCAGCCCCAACAGAAGCATAAGAACTTCAGAGTAGATCAAAGCTAACTTTTCTGGCTCCTGGTCTCCCTCACAAAATTCCTGAGTTGTGTATGTATGAATGAGAACAGAACTGGAAGACACAAGATTGAATAAAAGAATTTAACCTTTTAGTTTCAGTGAGGGGGGAAAAATGGTGGCTGAAAAGCTAAGGTCTAACCTATGCAGACTAACAATTTGGCAACCCAGAGTCCTTTGAGTTCAGAGATTTTTACCTCCATGTATAGTTTTCTGTTGAATATGTTTTTAAATGGTAATTTAGATGAAATGGGGAGCTTTTACCCTACCTGATCATTCTCTGAGAACACTGTGGGTTTAAAGTGAGATTGTTCGCAGGCCTCTTTCTTTTTTTCTGCTTATGATTCAAGTTGGAGCATCAGTGACACAATATGTTTTTCAGATACTGGTGTGTTTATTAGCTTTGGCTCATGCTGTTGTGCCTTGGATGATACCAACCTGTGCTCTATGAGCTGTAGCTGTGATGACCCTTGTCAGGGAATGCCTGGTAGTCCATGATGCAGCCCTGAAGTCCTGCACATGTCTCACTGAATCTGTGTGAATGGAAGATGTAGTGAAAAGTGTCAGCACACCATCACTTCTGAGAAATCACCTTCTCCCACACTTCCTGAGCCTGAGTGCAAATGAGGGGGATGCTCCAGTCACACTGATTTCTACATGTCAATGCCTTTTCCTTTACCCATGCTGACTAGCTCCTTTTTGATCTTTGCACATTTTACTTGCAATCTAATGTCACATAATATTAACATACTTAATTAACTGAGGAGGTGATCCTACTCTTATTCAAGTCAAGAGGAATTTGGCTTTGAGTGAAAAGGAGTGGGATAAGATGAGGTAGGATCAGAGGTCACGCAGTTTAAAGAAATTTATCTATGTTCACTTTAAAACCCACATAAATCTTTCTCTCTTTGCAGTGGAGATAGACAGGTAGAGGAAGTAAAAAACATGGCAAAAGATTTGTAGGTAGCTTGTCATTTAAAGGCAAAGGTAAAAAGAGCGGAAGTCCTGCCCATTGTGAGCTTTTTCCCATTTCCATCACTCTTTGTTTTTCTATTCCCCTGTAAGATATAGAAGGGAAGAAAAAGCAGCCTGTATTTACACTAAGATTAGCACAAACTTGTGAAGTTCAGAGGTGTCCAACAGACTTCAGTAAAGGACCATCTTGGCATGCATAACACAATCATATCATGGGACACTCATCACATAGCCAAAAACCAAGAAGCTGAGGTTCTTGTGCCAGGTGCCCATCATAAGGCCATACCTGCATTTCAGACAGGTTATTGTAGCAGATACATCCCTACTGCTTTCACCAGAGATCTAGCTCAGACACTAGCTCAGTTGGTCAGAGCCAGGTGCTAATAATGCCAATTTTATGGGTCAATCACTATATGGGCCATTCCCTTAAGACTTGGACTTGATCCTTATGGGTTCCTTCCAGTACAAAATATTCTGTGATTCAGTATCCACGCTCCACTCCTCTCATGTGTATGGAAGGACAATTGCCTTGCAATGGGGAAACCTACACTTTTCTTTCCCAAAAGACATGCTTCCTAGTGCAAGACCAATGTGTGTATTTCTCTCTCTATACAAGCCAGGAGTATAACCTGGCAACCTCTTGCAGATAGAGTTGGAGAGACTTAAGTTCCCCAAGTGAGAGAAAACTATTGCAAGGAATTATGCACAAAACTGAGATATGAGAATGCTGCTTATCCACTGCAGCACAGGGTAGGCCAGATACACTTAGAACTGTCAGATGAAGGTGCTTTACAAGAGAACAGACAGGAAGTGTTCTAATGATTCTCTGCTGCTGGAACTCCTTGGAAGCCAGAGCATCCAGCTCAGGGCAGCAACTGCAACGGTTTCAAAGAGGCTTATTTGGCTCATGCACATTTGGCCAAAGGTGGTGGAAGACCCCATATGGTAGTGGACCTAATGGAAGAAGTCATGCCAGAAAAGGGTTTGTGAAGGAAATCAAGAAGCAAGCCAAAATGCCTTAAAAACTGAGGTTTTTACTGTGTTGTTAAAATAGAGTTCTTGTCTAGTGCAGAACTAGTCCTTCACAGTGTCTGTGAGGCTTTTGAAGAAACACAGGAAGAGCACAGAGAGCATGTATTACCTCCAGCAATCTGAATCCAGCTTGAAGACTGGGGCATGGCCACCTTTGGGGAAGCTTCATTAGATAAAGTATTAGGAGGGGAAAAAAACCCAACTAAGAATTTGTATCCTATAATAGAAAGGATGAAGAGCTGCTGAATAATTTATCTATTTTACCCCAATCTACTACTACAACACAAGATTGTGTCGTTTATACTCAAAGACAGAAAAGTCATAGGAAGGAGCGATGCTTCATTCATTCTCCTGTACTTCCTGCACCTTCCAAAGCATGCACTTTATGGAGGACAAAGTTTATAATGTATATAGTAATATATTATTTATAATTTGTATAATAATATGATTTTTTGCATAAGAATATTATTATTCCATTTCTCAAAACATTACATTAATCATATTTTGCTCTCACAACTACCAGCCTTCCAATGATAGCCAAAACAGAGCAGCAGCAAAGATAAAGCCCATGATGTGAATGCAGAAACACTTTGCTTGCTGGCATTTATGAATACATAGTATTTAGCATTTGAAGAATCCTTTGTCACATTATTCATAGAAAAAACCCAGACACTTGAGAGATGAAAGTCAAAAAATATATGAAAACACCTGACTTTTCACTCCAGGCTGGTTTCTGAATGCTGTTCAATTTACATCTGTTTAGTGATATATTTAATAGGTGTGATCAAAATAATAGCATGAAATAACTACAGAAGTTTAACTAAATTTTGTCTTGTAGATATCCACGGATAAACTCAGTATAAAATGGCAAGAACACCCCATTTACTGTGAAAATAATACTATGGTGATCAGCATAAGACTATTTTTTGCTTTAAATTTTGCTTTGGAACTTGACTAAAGATATAGTCCCTCTTCTGAAACACACTTTTATTTGCACTAAGTGTATTTATGTCCATGGACATTTGGCCATGCTAGTGTCAAGGAGCTGTGGAAACTGCTGCTGTGAGTTTTTTCCTCAGAATTTCTTGTCACTTGAAAAAGTTTCAGCCTTGTCACATGTTTTTAAGGCCGCTGCAGAACAGCATCAGTATGTACTTCTGAAGTCTGCCAGAGGAAGATGCTGATTACTGTGAAAGGGAAATCTTTCCTTGATATAGGAGTAATGTAGAGGGGAGATGGAGCTAAGGGTCATGGTTTAGCACTAAAATGGCTGCCAGGCTTACAATGGTAAATACTGAGGAACTCCTGGGTGTGACGACATAGGTATTTCTGTTTCTGACAGGACGTCTATGATATAATTACACTTTCTTTGACACTAGGTCTTTATAGCTTGGGGAGGCTTACTCTGCTTACTCCTAATCTTACCATGATTCACAAGAAAATATGGGAAAAATGCAGCATTCATCAATTTACAGAACAAGGTAATGACAAGGTAACTTTTTGGGGACCTGGGGAAATCATAGCAGCATCAGAATTGGCACCTGGTGTTGCAGCAGCAGCAGCCTTGAGAAAGCTGACAAATTTGGGATGTTGGCTGAGTAAGCAAACCAATGCTATTTCTCTTGCACTGAGTGGTTTACTAACTGATGTTGATAGTATTAGACATGCTACTTTACAAAATAGAGCAGCGATAGATTTTTTATTGTTAGCACAAGGCCATAATTGTGACGAGTTGGAAGGAATGTGTTGTACAAGTTGATGATGGATAGGACTGGTTAAATATTGGGTAGATGGGGGTTGTCGGGTTGGCTGTTATCCCTTGTGAAGACAGGATTAGTAATTTTAGTAATTGTTGTAGTTGTGTTATTAATGATGCCATGTTTGGTCAGCCTGTTGCAAAGGGCCCTGCAGCAGACTGTCCAGGCTATCTTTGTAGCACAAATACAAAAAGGGGGAATTGTGGGAAACTGCAGC
>VWZF01003892.1:461931-480180 GCA_013396755.1 Sclerurus mexicanus | reverse complement strand
CCGGCCGTGCCCGCCCCGCACCGATCCGCTCTTGGAAATCAACAGAAAGGGATGCCCGGGGAAAGTGCGGGGGACAGCCCCTTCTACCCCCGCCGCACTGATCGGAGGATGACCCTTCCTAAAGGGAAAGCGCCTGCAAAGCCGGCTGGAGCATCCCCTAGGGAAGCGCAGGAAGATGGATGCGCAAGTGGGAAAGGTCACATGGCAGGATTTGTCCTTTTATATTTATTTGTTTATTTTCTTAAGCGAGTGCTTCCACTATGAATTTCAGGGACATTGGCATCATATGCTTGGGGGGGAAAAAAAACCAAAAACAACATTACCAGAAGACATCCTGAATTGGACCCCGTGGGCATAGATCCTCTGTTGCAAAATACGTCACAGCAAGAAGGAACAAAGATTTAGAATAACTTCTTTTGCCTCCAGATGTATTCTTTCGATCTCAAGAGAGAAGGTTTCTTAATTATTATTTTTTTTCTAGACAAAATTAGAAAAGTGAACCTTTTTGCAGGGCTTTTTTCATTTCCCCTGTGTGGAGTAAGGTCCTTTCTGAAAAGTATTTGATAACAAAAAATAGCTTCCATCATTAGAAAATGGTTCTGTATCTTACACTGGAGATAGTTTAGAAGATGCAGTTGCCGATAGTACATCCATTAGATGCTTATCAGCAGCATCAGGGAGATTTTAGCAAACTACAAAACACGGTGAGATTACAGACTCCAATTCTGACTGCTCAATCCCCAATAAAGGCAACTGCTTCAGGCAAGCCTGGTAACTCGCTCCCGCGTGCAATTTCTATATAGCAGATGAACCCCACAGTAATATCCTGAAGACCTGAACCTAGTATGTTGGAGATATATCTCAATAACAAGTACATTTAACTTTAAGGGAAATTTTGACTAATGTGAAGCAAGGGAATGGATTTAAGTCACTGAAAGAAACAAGGTAATGGACAAATCTTATAAATAAAAAAGGGAAGAAACAAAAAGCTAGCTTCCAGCCCTGCATATGAGTGGGCACAAGGGCAGCCTGATGTCTTCCCCATAGACTACACCCTGCTAGAGTCACAAACTAAAAGAATCTCTTCACAAGGTCTGGCATGATGAGAGGCTTCTCACAAATCCCGGCTGACAATGTGTTACTGATGGTAAATCCTACATTTTTGGGAATTTAATGGGAATTCTTGAAAAAGTTGGAGAATGTGATTTGAACTGATAAGAAAGTAATGGAATGAGATAAATATACTACAGATGAATTTACTTCCCTTTAAGATACATGTATAAGAGTGCTAGAATATCCTCTCACACACTAGGTTTTTAACTTGTGACTCGCTGTTATATGGATATTCTCATGGGTCTCTGCTTTGGTTGCTGTGTATCAGTTCCTCACAGCTAGACCTTAAAACAACTCCAGGCAAGGCATTTTTTTTTTTGAATTTACATGCACTAGACACTCTTTCAGGTTTCTGTTTTGCCTTTTTCATTTTCTCCTTAATTTTGCCTTAAAATCAAACTGTCATTTTATCAGTTACCACACAGACCACTACAATTCCCTTGTTCAGGTAATTAACATCACAAATTGGACTTCTGAGTTTATGTTTCGTTACCTGGTTTAGGTTACCTGTCAAAAACCTGTTAAAAACACAATGAAGGGTATCTATATTATAGCACAATAAAGAAGAAAGGACCAGCGCAAATGATATTTCCTACTTCAGACCCGTTCAGTAACAGAGCAGCTGCAATCACATTCAGGTGTTTCTTCTTCCTGAAATCTAGTCATGTCTTGCTACGAAATACAGAAAGGATATTGACCTTTTGTAGCAGGTCTAGATGTGCCACAAGGATGATTAGGGGGATGGAGCACCTCTCCTATGAGGAATGGCTGAGAGAATTGGGATTGTTCACCCTGGAAAGTAGAGGGACTTTTTACAAGAGCATGTAGTGATAGGACAAGGGGGAATGGATTCAAACTGAAAGAGAGTACGTTTAGATTAGGTGTTAGGAAAAAATTATTTACTTTCAGGGTGGTGAGGCATTGGAACAGGCTGCCCAGAGAAGTTGGGATGCCCCATCCGTCAAGGCCAGGTTGGATGGAGCTCTGAGCAACCTGATCTAGTGGTGATGTCCCTGCCCATGGCAGCGGGGTTGGAACTAGGTGATCTTTAAGGTCCTTTCCAAGCCAGGCCATTCTATGATTCTATGATAAATATAACCCGTATGTCCATGTTAATAGTCCCGGCTTGCCGAAAACAGCTCAGCGGAAAGAGGGAGCACCTGGGCCAGGCTCCCCTAAGCCCGGCAGGCAGCTGTTCTCAAGCCTGACCACACGAGGCCTCCCTTTTCCAAAAATACGATCCAAAGGACCTGCTTTCCAGAGATTATGAAGAAGGGGCAGACTCCTTTTCGTTCAGAACGAGCACCTACGCATCCACTCATGTTCCCAAGCCCCTCCTACCTTCTCATACCCGAAGAAAAGAAAGGGCTTGATAAATTCACTGGATCCTGGAAAACCTTGTTCCACATGCATTTACACAAAGCTTTACACAACTGAAAGTCCCTGTAAAGACAGGTTTAATGTGTATGTTATGAATACAAAAGCAGTAAACAGCTGCAAATGAGTGGCACCTTGGCATCTTATGTCTGCAAGCAGATGCCTAACCCTGCCTGATAAATTGTTTTTCCTACCACACTGATGTTCTTGCCCTATTTCTCTACATGGCATTCTCTTTTTTAGCATCTTGTACACACTTACAAATATATATATATGTATATATATGTGTATATATATACACACACAACTCCATACAAGTGTTTTTTAATGCACATTCTTTTACATCATGGAAATAAAATAACATTTACAGCTAACACTAATAAATAAACAGTACAAAAATAAACTTGATAAACAGTTGAATAAATTAGGTCAAACATCTGGAAATCAGTATTCTGGTAATCAGTTTTCTTCTTTAGTTCACCTTTCATTCCATGATACTGACAAGAAACATCTAGATCAGATATATCATTAAAGTGATTGATACACATAAAAAATTGCTATTTATTCTAATGAGATTTCATTGTGCATATTGAAAATCAAGTTTTATTAGATTACAGGGGCAAAAAAATCTTTTTGCTTTTTTCTATGCAGCCAGAGCTATTACAGCTGAAAATTAACTGGATTCTGTATATGCATCATTAACAGATGCATTGGTTCAGTTACAAGTGCAGAATGGAGTAATTGACAGTAATGTAGGAGTTAATATTGGTTGGGAAAGTAAGACAGGTTCTGTTCTGGACCTTCTGTCATCAATAGTTATTGACTAAATTCCAGTGGCAGATGCTGTATTAGTGGTGATGACATGAGTCCAAAGAACACAGCATTGAATTCAGATACACAGCTGAGACTTAATATTGACACAAGAACTGCCTTTAATATGACTGATGAATTAGATTTGCAACTATTTAGAAACAGTGAGAGCAAAGATACATTTTGATAGTAATAGCTGAGACTGTCTGTGCCCTAATTTAACTGCATATAAAACAATAGAGGGATGGCAATTCTAGATAGCTGATGCATATTCTCAAGAAATACAATTAATGAGTTACCATTTTACATCCAACAAAATCACCTTATAATAGAATTTATTTAGGCACTTTCGAAGTTACTGAACATATCATACTAGGTTTTATTCTGGGATTTCACCACAAAATTCCAACAAGTTTTCTCTAAATACTATAGTCAAACCCATTCCATACAGGAGTTTCATATGTAAATACTTCAGAAATACTGCTTAATAATTTTCTATATAAAATTCTTAGAATTTTTACAGTAAGTCTATTTTAAAAGTTATTAGTGATTTCAACATAACAAAAATATTCATTGTTCTAATGCTACATAAACTTCAACAGTTTTGAGGATTGGAATTAATTTTCCTGAAATATCAGACTTTCAAATCAAACACAGGAAGATCTTTATTTACATAAGGTAAGAAAAGTGCAATTTCTTAGATGTCAACCTTAAAATCTATATGCTAACATTAAAGCTTTATCCAGTCTATTATTCCTCAAGCTTTTATAGAAACAGCATCTTCATTATAAAATCTAACATATTATCCAAATTCAAAATATCTAAAACATGTTTTTATATACTTACCCATATCTGTTGTCTCTCTGCACAGGTGTAATATGCTGGGTCATGAACTTGGACAATTACAGAGCTTTTAGGAACAATTCTGTATCATCATTTCACATGCTTCATCATCCCACACATTACCTTAGATGAGTAACCCACATGAGTGAAAATTCTATTAAAAAGTTCTCCTGTACTCTGTACTTCCCATGCATAGCATCCAGGTGTTGATTTTTATACTGGTTTTAATCTAACAGTGATGACATCTTGTTTGCAGAGCACCGTCTGGCACATCCGATTCTGACTGCCCCTTAAAATTCACATAGTACCACAAACAAACAATGACTGTTAACAATAGGACCTTCCAGCTATTGCCTGTGGCCAAAACCAGAGCTAGTAAAATAGATTAGACAGACACTGAAAGTCCACCAAAGTAAGAGGAGTGATTTGTACTGACTTTAATGGATCCTCTATCAGGTCTTAAGCAAATTCTACTACAATCACACTGCAAAATACAAATATCCAGTAACTGGATGACAACCAAACACAGAAAGCCTTAAGGAAATCTAAGGGGTGAAGTACAATTTTGTAAAATGTCCTTTGAAGTCTCATGTGGTATTTTCTTTGACTGGAAAACAATTTTAAAAGATCTTTCCTGAAAAATTATAAAAATCGGATGGTTTCCATTTCTGAAACAAACCCAAAATTCAATAATTTTCAAAGATTTCTAAAAATCCTTGAAAACATTATGAAAACTTTGATAAGTTAACTTGCAAATAAGTTTAAACTAAACATTTAATCTTTTCCCAGCCAACTGTTCACAAAACTAGCTTTAAGATACTTTAAAGCACAATCATGCACTTCCAAACATTTTCATTGACAAGTAAAAAAACAGCTGCCACTAAAGAAGAGCCATTTCTTTTAACAGCACTAATCATTAAGACAACACAGAAACATAGCTCTTATTTAAATAAGAAAATTCTTATTTCTTCAGCCTGAATTCATGGTGTTTGCTCATTACCTTTATGCAAGCTGGACTAAATAACCAGACAGGAATAGGCAAAATATTAAAAATTAGCTTCCTTGAAATCTCGCTTCATGAGATAGTCAGACAAAAATAAGTGCTTTGAAAAGCTTAGGTCACCCTCTGTGCCAGAGCACTTTGTGCCAGCACAGCAGAAGGGATGAAGGTTGTTCCGTCCTGGGCCATCCACAGCCTCCACCACAGAAAAATCATGGGTGCTGTCTGGGTAACCCAGCTTGTGACTTCTGGTGGAGGGGTGGAGGCCATAAATGTTGGTAGAATATTTTCTCTTGCTAACATTTTTTCCCCCAATCTAAATCACACAATTTATGCATTGGTATTGCATTGTCTTTTCAAATTATAGTACAGCAGAAACAAAAATGAATTTATAGTGGTCCATAACGATATATCAATTTACTGTATTTACTGACTTTTGAAAACTGAAGAAATTTTCGTTACGTTCCACTTCTCACAACATCTGTACAAGCCAACTGGAATTTTTATTACTGATATTTCCCAGTGGAGGGCCCTCCATATGCATAACTTCCTGTACCAGCTCTCATTTCTAGGCTTGACAAAGGGAGACTCAGAGTTCCTGTTACACAACTTCCATCCTCTCCAGGCAGACATCAGGATACTATTTTCTTAGGTCTTCAGGCAGATTTAAACAACTTCTCCCGTTTTTCTAAAAAAAAAAAAATTGCTATTCTGTATTTTATTGATAGTTGTTCTTTGAGTTTTCCAGCCTCTTGGCCTGTGTTGATAAAAAAGCCCAAAAGAATTGGACTGTTAGTCGACACCAATTCATAACTCCCTAATTTGAGTCCTGATCCAAATTACTATTTTAAGCTGTACTCCTCTTTCTTAACCATAGTTTAGGTGTTTAAGAGTAAAACACTATTTATGGTTTAGGTGTCCTGAATACCAATGATCAACTCCCTTGTTTTGTAGACAAAGGTATTTTGTGCCACTCAGATATTTCAAATGAAGTTAACTCCAAGACAAGAAACGAAAATATAAGAAACTGGGATTCTTTGACTTGTTACAAACTATCTATGCCCCTTAAAACCTTAGACTTTCAATGCTTGAAATAAAAGAACATCAGAATGTAAAACAGTCGGGCAAATTAATTATCAAATATCACGCAAACACAACATTCACCTAACTCCTCTTGTAAGCAAGACACTCATTTGTGGAAGTATAAATAGGACAAGATACAGTTTTGGGCAGCAATAGATCTGGGCACTGAATCGCTGTCTATGTTCTTTTGGCACTGACTGAAACATGTTGGCATGATTTTTTCTCAATTGCATAACGTCACTCACAAATAGAGAACAAATTCCAGAGCTACTGTTCTGAAAACATACTTCCCTCTTCATATTTAAAGAAATATTAATGAGATTTTCTTAAGAAAAAAAAGAGGTAGTATATTAGTGCCAGCCAAAGGCAGCAATACTTGCTACTTAACATTTACTGAGTTATCTGGGGGGTGGGGGGAGGGAAGGAAAAAAAAAAGCACTATACAGAGAAAGGGATGAATTTAAATCCCCTGCATGTAACTGATACAAATGAAAGTATGAAGTTGTCTCCATGCCCTGTGCAAGTGCAGGGGAGAAGTGCGGGCAGCAGGCAATGGTATGTGTCTGAAATAACAAACCCTTTCCACTAACACCCTGGCTAATGCACCAGTGCGGAGGCAAAGCCAGAGGAGAGAAGCTGCAGGAGCTGAAGTGAGCTTTTCAAATTTTACAGAGACACACAAACTGGAGGGGGGTGGAGGACGATGCAATGCCTTGGCTTAATTCCTGTGGTGCCCTCTCAAGTCCAGTGGCCAGAACACAAAAGCAGAATTTGACCGGTCTGTTACAGTACTCAGAGCAAAATACAAACATTATAAAAACATAGAAGCTGTATTAACACAAGTCAGTATGAACACAGCTTAGGGACAAGGAAGTGAGAACATTCGCTTGGCCCAGAGGGGATAATCTATCTTTTCAAGATGAAGAAATTAACAGCGTTTTTTCTTGGCCTTGAATAATTAAAATTTTCCTTCTAACATCCTAGATAGGCCACTACCACAGACCATCAGGGCTATCTTACTTCACTTCAATATATTGCACAAAGTGAGAAATAACTGGAATAGGAAAAAACTTTTTAATCTCAGCCTCTCTCTGAGTTCACTTCACAATACACTTTAATTCCAGTTTTGACATTGTATATGACCTAAGACAGTTGAACAAAGAGCTATTTTTCAGTTCACCTTTCCTCCTCTACTAAAGCTTCACGCTTTAATGGTTCTAAGTTCCTGGAAAACATAAGTTAACATGAAAAGGAAGTCTAACAAGTACACAGTTCATATCTTGGTGCAGTGTTTTAATACTGTGATTAAATTGGTATTCCCCCTAAACTGTATTTTGTTTGAACTCCCTGGCTTTTGATCCAATTTCCTCCAGTTTTCTTGATGTCAGCTTCTTCACTGCCGGCAGAAGATCCCTTGGATCCGCAGCTGCATTTGTAAATGTTTCATCAAAGGCACTGAATGTCTGGTAACCAGCAGACCTGGTGGGTGCTATGAATGTGATCTGGGTCTATCTCAGGGAAGAACAGCATGACCATATTTACAGCCGATGCTATTCTGGGGCCTGTATGACGTGCTTCTCCCCTCTAGCTGAGCAACACTTGCCCGTTTGTCTTTCAACACTCACTCCAAGCATGACAGAATGAAATAAAACAAAATTTACTGGTAGCAAGCTTACTTGCATATTGAAGACTTCCATTTTAACAACTTGATCATGCATACACACATAGTCTTATTTCAATAACCATCTTAATTTGTACTCTAGGTAGATTACATTCTTAGGTTACATTTTAAAAAAATAAAACCATAGAAGATAAATAAAAATTACCTCACAAAACAGTTCAAATCAGCATGGGGGCACAAGCTTATTTGTCCCCATAAACGAAATCATAGCTCAGGATGGTGGCAACACAGTAGTTCCAGCTCTGCACACCACCTCCAAATGTGGACAGCAGCTGTGTGTCCCAAAAACTGTGACAATAGGAGGGAAAATACTGCATTTCTTGAAGGAATCATGCACACAGGATCATCTCTTCTAAAATCAGGCACGTAGTTTACAAACTGAAACTCACTTGGTAGCCAGCAGAATGAGCCAGGCACTTCCAGTGATTGATTGAACAATTGAACCCAAACAGATCTACACTAGACTTTGTAAGAGAAAGGGGGAAAAAAAAGAAAAAACCCAAACAAATTAAAAACCCAACAAAATTTCAGATTAAAATGGTATGCACATTTTTCACACTTGAAGTGTTACCACTTTGCCAATATTACTATTTTTTTAAAAAAATCTAGGAATATGCCACTAATACCACATGGCACAGAAAAGATAACTTTTTTTTCCTTCTCTTAGCCTATACAAATAAATCTTCAGCACTAAAACTGAAGAATCACAGTGTTGCATAGTGCCCAATTCATTCACTTTCTGGATACTGAAATTATGGGTAGGAAAATGCTGGTATCATATGTTTTAAGAGATTACTAACATTTTTTAAATATTTCATTTGGATTAATTTTTCAAATATGCTACCAGCTGTTAAAAATAAAATCTGATTAAAAGTTTTGTTAGACAAAAACTGCAGTCCCAAACACACAAAACCAAAACCATATCCCTTTATATATGAAAATAAAACTGCAACCCTCAGCCTCTAATTCAGCATGTTGTATCACAGAACCACAGTCCTCCAGCTCTATTAAATTTTTGTTTTCATGGCAGAACTTCATATAAGCAAAAATAACAGACAGATAACCTTGACTGAATTAACAAAATTTTTGCACTGGTATCATATGAAATAAATTTCAAAATTAATTTTAGTTCTCAAATCAGCTGAAAAAGACTCAGTACCTAACACAGCCAAATATCATGCAGGTTAATGTCACTGACAAATTTTAAAATTAATAACCTAAAATACAACTAAGGTGATCTCCACAATGATTTCATAGCACAGCTGATTTTAGGCATACGTACAAGTGAAAGCTTTAGTGATAAATACATGCCTAACTAAATACAAATGATCATTCTGTAAGTCAATTACATTTTTAATGCATTCAGATATAATAAAACATCATGCAATTGTTTTTCAAATACACTGTATTATTAGGAAGACATACATTCCATGATTAGAGCAGACGCTGTCAGAGAAAAGGTATTTTTATATTCTCTATGAATCTTACATGCTGAATACATGGTATAGTTGAGTTACAAAAACTTGAATAATAGATAGTTTTTCACAGAGGACCTTTTGTACAAGATCATAAACTTCTACATAAAAGGATTTTATTTACTATGACACCTGCAGTTACTAAAGGGTGATACTTTGAGAAAGAGCAGTAGGAAACCTGGTTTAGACTTCATACCTAGAATGACATGTTTTCTACTTAAAAAAAAAATACTTTTAAACAAAACTAAGGCTCAAAACTTTCCCAATCACAGTTTGCCTTTAGAAAAAAACAATGCAAATACTAATTTGCCCAATGTCTATCTTGTACTTGCCAGAAGCACAGATATACATAACATATTCACATGCAGAGCTGCAAACACAAAGTCATGTGACTTCACCAAAATAAGAGCATAAAAGCTGTACTGCACCTGCAGAATACAGAGAGAACCACCCAAAATTCTACATTGGCGGTTGTGTCTTCCAAAGAGCACAATTTAATCTTTAAGCTGAAATTTCAGTGGACAAATAGAAAACTATTTTGCAGTGAAGTGATATTACATTAAGTGCATTTGTTAAGAAAGCCAGATTTCAAGATGCAAAAGGGGACGATACAGTAGTGCACATGGTGAATGGGTTTCTTCATCATATAAAAACATCATGACATTCTGTTACGAGCACTTAAAAAGCCAAAAGAACAGAAGCAAATCAAGAATAAATGAAACCTCACACCAGCTGGGAGGTTTAATTCATTGGTTAGGCTGATTATGATGCACTAACCCTTGCTATATTTTTTCCTGTAAAACTAAACATCAAAACACGTTTAGGTGTTTGACTTGCGTGTTAGCAGTGGTGAGAACAATTTTTCTTCCCCAGGTCAAATGTTCCTGAATAAGCAGAATAAACTGCCAATAGGGTGCACTTATTAACTCACGTATAATAAGCATCTGTTTGTCTTTTACTGTTTTATCAAAAATCAGTTAGAGTAAGCCGCATTATCCTCACCAAAGTTTAAGCAGATTGAGGGAGTGGCTTTCTATTAATGGTCTTTGCAGCGCAGCCTGCTTAGCCCCGTGGTAGTGTCCTCTAAAGCTCAGTTCCTCTATTGCAGACTCTGTTAATAGAAACATATCTCAAAAGTGACTACACTGTGCATAAAAGTGTCCATATTATATTCATTATCAAAGAGCAAAACCCTCAGTTTTGCACCTCTGGTAACATTTGTCTTTTCTCCATCATCTGAAGAAGAAAAAAACCCAAACATTTTCATATTTAGAAAAATAATGATTTTCTATTAATTTCATAAATGGATTCACTCAGAAAAACAGTTAACCTATTATCTGAGGTATAAGAAGCACCAACATTAATTTACTGGTGAAATGCAACAGCTGTTTGTTCTGCTTCAGCATGGCAAAACAAGAGTGTGACCTTAGCTATGGCCATCAACACATCTTTTAAAATTAGAAATACTATATCTAATTGCTATTTTAACATTAATTTATCACCTTTAAATTAAAAAAAGGCATATTCATTTTTATAGGAAAAAAAACCAAAGTCACAACACACCCCCCATGTTAAGACAAAATTAAGTATGAATGCAGACAGACATATGGCCTCATCCCTATGTTTGATAAAATCTGCCAAATAAAATCAAGGGGGATCATAAGGAACTGTTACGTCCAGGGAGCAGCTGGAGAGGTGTGATCCCTACAGAAGGTAGCATGGATGCCTTCTTTAGGTGCACTCACCATTGCAAAGGTCTCCCACTGTGACCCGGAAACCTCTGGTCTTCTTCACTGGAGTCAGGAGACGGAAACCACAGAGCTGGGATTGTCCGCATGGTGAAGGAATTCTCTTTACCAAAACCTCTGTGAAGGTCTGTAATCACTGGTGATGAAAATGCTAACTAATGAGGGAGGATTTTCAATTAATAGGTGGCCTAAAGCATGGCAAAAGGCCTAGATTTCTGGGAAGATATAAGTGGCTCTCAATAGAGGTATTCAGAAAAAATAGCACCATGGTGAGCAGTAAGGCTGCTGAACTTTTTTTCCTATGGTAGTAAAGCAGCATGTATGAAAATTACTAAACTACCTAGATAATTTACATGAAAATTACCAGAGGAATTAAGATCTCAAAGGTATAACATTCCTACAATTTGAAACAAAGCAAAGCCACAAAATACACCTCCAGCCACAAGAGAGCTGCTTTGCACACTGCTAACAAATAATAAGCAACCCCAGTTCTTATCTGGTGTGAGAGCTAATACAAATCCCCCAAAAGATCAGAGAAGTTTCAATCAGATCTTGGACCTCCTCAAGCACCTGGAAAATCTGTAGGACACAGCAATGCAGGACTCGAGAGCTTTGGGTGCTGCTGCTAGTTCTTCAAAAGCAAAGAACAGTGTGAAGATGGGGAACTTTAGCAACCAAGGGATCTGTTGGGAAGGTACTACAAGGTCATTACAGCATAGAAACATAGAATCATAGAATGGTTTGGGTAGTAAGGGACCTCAAAGATCATCTAGTTCCAACCCCCCTGCCATGGGCAGGGTCACCTTCCACTAGACCAGGTTGCTCATAGCCCTGTCCAGCCTGGCCTTGAACACTTCCAGGGAGAGAGCATTCACAAATTCTTTGGACAACCTGTTCTGGTTGCCACCACTCTCAAAGTAAAGAATTTTAATACCTAGTCTAAACATACTTGCTTTCAGTTTTCATTGTCCTATCACTACATACCCTTTTAAATAGTCTCTCTCCATACTTCTTGTAGAATCCCTTCAGGTACTGGAAGGCTATTGTACAGGGAAAAGTTTTGTTACTGAGCAGGTAAATGATTACATCAAATCTGGGATGTCTTTTCTTTTTAATGAGTGCAGGGTAAACTGACTGAAACCGCAAGACTAAGGGCAACTTGGGTGAAAGATTATGAGAAAATATTATTTGAATTCCTAGAAAAAGAGAATGGAATTACAAACAAAAAAGGTAAACAATAAAGCTGTTGGCTTTTCTGTCTGCTTTCAATTGCATTAGGGCAATTGTTTGTATAGATGCTATACAAACAGAGCAAAGGATTCAGCTTTAAGAGCAAAATAAAAATAAATCTTTTTGCTGGATTATTTTTAAGCTGGATTGGTTCCCTGATCCAAATCACAGCTCACTGAAGAAACAGTTGTGCTGGCAGCATGGAGGGCTGGGGACGTGATAATATCTCAAGCCAGAGTCAGCCAAGACTGCCCTGTAAAAACCACAAACTTAAGATTTGCTCTCTACTAGGTTTTATTTCATTACCAACTCCAAAGAGAGCATTCTGTTTTCTTGAAGAAATAATGTGAAAGTTAAAAACACCAACTACCTCAATGTGAAGGAAAAATAAGATGAATATCACAAGATAAACTTGACTAAATTGAGAGCTCTTCAATGATCCTGAAACACTAGAAGGAAGTATACACAAGTAAAAAGTAGGTCAAATTACTAAAGGATGAATTTTAGGGAAGAGTGCAAGTATGTAGGAGCAAAATCAGAAAGGCCAAATCACAGAACAAGTCTTGGTTAGGACCAGAAAAGGAAAGTGAGACAGTCCTAAAGGAAGAGGGCAAAGAAAAAGGCTGTGCCGCTGCTCAGTGAGGAAGGAAAGCTTTCGGACTCACCAGTGAGATAAACCAAAATGTTAAAAGCTTTTTTGTTTCAGCTTTCACTAAAAGAGATATTATGTATTTTGATTTCAGCAAAGCTGCTGATGTTCATTAAAGGTGATCCAGGCAAAGCTGTAAGAGACTACACATTGTTTACAGTTACTAAGTAATGGTTATTAAGTCCCATGCCTGAAGGATGTGTGAAATGCTAAATCTCTACCAAATCCTTTAATATTCAATATGTTCATTAATAACTTTGATATTGGAAAAGTTCAGTTACTATCTATGCAAGAGTGCAAACTGTTAAAAACCCAGGAGGAGGTGCAATGTGGGATTAAAATTCAAAATTAGCTTAACTGGGGAACATAATCTTAAGGGGGGAAAAGAGTGTGCTAGTGAAAACCTGCTGAGTGAAACTCAATTTCACTAATATAAAGTGGGAAGCAAGTAGTTAAACAATATTCTGTGGGAAATGATTCAGACAATAGCAAATCATGCACTAAAGATGAGTTGTTACACATCACCTTGTGTGGGGAATGGAATCATCACACTGCTAATTCCTGGCAGCAGTGTAAAAGAATAATGTTATTTGGGAGTCACAAAAAATTATGCTACTTCAATATGACACAATATTAGCCAAATAGTGTGTTTTGTTTTCAAAACACACAAAAAATTAGCGACTACACAACATAATTGGAGAAAGTCCAGACAACAGCAACCATGACAATCATGAGGTCTAGGAGAAAATAATGAAAGATAGAACCTATTTAGACTAAAGAAAAGGTCTTGAGCAAGACAACACATGCCGTCTTCAGACTCAGGAATTTGCTGCAAAAAGGAAAGCCATAAACCTTTCCCATCTCCCTCAGGAAGAAAGACTTGAACTGCAGCAGCTGCAGAATTCCTATCATCACCTACAAAAAATTTGCTGGGGATAAATCTGATTTTGTAGATCTTTTCCACCTATATAATTTGAGTCCAAATTTAGGGCAATCATTATGATATGACACTTTTCTTCAAATCAAGTGATATAAAATCAAGCACACTTGGAGTTAACTGGGTTTGTTTTTTTTTCATTTACAATAGATTAACGTATTGTGATGCACTTATTTTTGTTTTGTATACAGATATAAAAAATTCCAAGACACTTAGCAACACAAGTCTAAATGTTTACAAGATCCAGAAACAGTATATTTTATTTTTTCCACCATTATAAAATATCCTAATATCTTTATACATTAAAAAAAAATTCCAACATACTATGTCTTATTTGTATAGAGAGTACTATCACTGCTAAAATTACTTCAGAGACAAAGGTGATCAACATAAATGCTGCATTTTCTTAAAAAATAAACTGCATTTTTATTTAAAATCTAATTCAGTTGCTTGGAACAGTGCTGAAAATAGAAGTCCAGGTACAGAACATACTCAAAATGTTTTCAAGTTAGAAAAAGATCAGTATTTTTGTTTTTATAAGCTTTGTCAGCACTTTTGCAAAGAAAATAATAATGGTATTCACTGAAAAAGCACAATATCTCTGGAATTAAATATACTGTATTACTGGCTAGGTCCCAGCTTTAATTGCAAGGTAGAACTGACACTTACAGATGCATCTAGGAGACTAGATTCATAACACAACATTTCTCAAATACTATTGCAATTTTTTTGGAAAAAAAAAATCCTGTAGAACTACTATTTCAGTATTTACACTAATTTATGTGAATTTACAGTATATCAGGAAAAAGTGATATGTTCCTGTTCTAGAAGTCAGAGAACATAATTTGTGTTGTACTACAGAACTATGTTTTTAAACTGTAATTCAGATTTCAGAAGTAAAGATTGGCATAAAAGTTGTGGCTGCTCGTATGGAGCCAGGAAAGAGTTTTTGCCTTTGAAATTTCTACGCTGTGGCTCTTGTACTACCTTTACTTCTCTATATCTGCCTCCCACTCAGCAGTCCTGTGTGTGAACTCCTCCAATACAATGTGTGCAGCTCATGGAGCTCATCAGTTAAGCATCCTGCCTCCATTCTGCAAAGCACTTGAGAACATTCTTCAGAGCTTTGCTTTATTTCAGCACAGATATTTTGCAGATGTTTAATTTAAAGCTCATGTGTAGTCCCACTGAAGTAGATGGGATTACGAAAGTACTTAAAGTAATTCCCTGCTGAATCAGGCTTTTAAAAGTAAGAATAAATGTGCCTAATTTTTATTCATGCATCAGATGTCTACAGACTAATAATTTAAACTCAGCAATTTTGTATCCAGTTAATAATAAATCCCTGAAGTTAGTGTATCTTCACCTGCTGCATCTACCATCCCTATACCAAAGCCCTTTTTACATATAACCCTGGAGCAGTTTTTGCATACATACTGTGTCATCAGGCACTCATGTTTTGCATACATATAGTGTCATCAGGCCTAGTGCTGTGATGACTTTTTTGTAAATGATAAACTGCACCTGGCCCTTGTATTTTCTGAGTGTTGCATGTATGAAAGACTTCAGAGAAGAACTCTTATAATGTAGTTTTAAAAAATAGTGGAAGCAATTCTATCTATTCTGGACAAAAAGGATAAACACATTAATATACCTAGAACTGCTTTCTATATCTATGGAGTTGTAGAATAATTTTTAACTTAATACTGGGCAGAAGGAAAGGAAACAAAATCTATGGATCTAAGGTATTTAACACGTACATGGCAAAGATTGCACCTGAACATTAAACCACAGCCAGAAGCAAACAGAAAGTAACATAAACTAAAGCTGAAGCTTTCTGTCAGAAAAAAAAAAAAGAAAAACAAACAACAAAAGAACCAAATAATAAATCTACTACCTTATAAGCATTGAGATACCTGGGACTTCTTACATCATCAAGCCCTGGCGGAGTGATGTCAAGAATTCTCTACAAAACACTTCTCACATTGATCAAAATTTATCCCCTGTTGAAAATATAATAAGAGAAGGCTGTCAGTGATTAATTCATCTTGTCATCAAGTGTCAAGTTCATTTAGATTGATTACTTCATTTGAATGACTACACCTGGAAATATAAACCACATGCAAAATTATTAATTTTAGCATCATTTGCAGGTCATTAAAAAAGGACCCACTGACACACGTGTGATAACAGAAGAATAATAATACTATTCCTTCCTAAAATTGCCATTATTCATCTCTGGCCTATCCCATCTTGTTGGTTCATCTAAATCTAATATTAAAACCTGTAAAATTTAAATCAAGGGGGGTAAAACAAAGGACTAATAGGCAGATGCCTATTTAATTTATGGAATGGTACAACATCTTCTATTGTACAGATATAAGAACTTAAGGCAGACACAATTAGTTATAGGTTTGGGATACCATAATAAACATTAGATCAACAGCTTTAGGGATAAACAATTTATCATTAAGTAATAGTACAGTAACACATATACATCAGTAGTGCAATTACCCATGTCACTACAACAGCAAATCCAACTATTCACTGGTACAACTACTGAGTTGGAAATGACAGCAAGTCCAGTAATTCACCAATACTGAGCCAAAAGTGATACCCAGGTTGGCAAGAGACACAACAGTGATTAACATCCAGGCCATCAGGCAGCAGGACACAGCTGCTTCTTCAAAGAAGCTGCTCAAATCCACAGAGGAGCTGGGAGAATCTCACACTCCCTCATCAGACCCACTTCTTCCATTGCTGAGTTGCAGAAGCACTGTCTGGACTTACTAACCTGTCATCACTCCCCACCTCTGCTCCTCTCCATGCTGGTTGCGTCCCTGCTGTGCATGGGGTGCAATGGTGTCATGTAAGGCAATACTTGTCATGTAAGGCACACTATATAGCCTTATCCAAAGATATGTGAAAGACCATGTGCCTGTGCTACAGAAGCAGCATTCCTGTATGGTTTTCTACACTCCAAAACTATGAAATAGAACTTCTCAGGCACAAAGTGGCATCGAAATCTTCCCCATCTTCTCATGGATAAGGCACAGGTCTTTGATCATGTCTTTTTCTGTCTGCATCTATGTGTCCAAATGTGTGCGCAGAGTCTTCTACCTATGCATGTTCAACCAGAACTAGAAATCCTCTTACTGGAACAGAAACCAGGCTTTATTATAGCACACAGTTCTTATGATGAGAGAAGACAACACGGGATGTATCAGTTACGGTGCTCAATTCTCCCCTAGAAAGAGGAGAGACACCTTAGTACTGAACCACGTAAGCGTGGCATAAAAATGTACACAGAACAGTGTGCTGTGAAGCACAAAGCTTGAATATTTATCCAAGTTAAATGCATATGTTTAGTATGCACAATATTTTAAGACAAAACCGCTTATAACTAGGCTGAATTTGGCATAGATTTCTGAAGCTTAACTGTTTCAGCTTCTGATGGTTTGTGTTCAGATCTTTCATTTACAATTATGTTTCTGCTTTTACTCATTACTACTGACACAGCCATTGCTATTTCTCCACTTTTCCAAATCATCTGTGTCCAGATAGTACCACTCCCCATGACTGACAAGTATGATTCATGCTTTTAGCAAAATCCCCACTGAAGAGAATCATTTTATTTCAGATTTTCTTCCAGTCCTGGACTGTGGCTGTGAAAGAATAAAAAGCTAAGATGTCCTATGAGAGCAGCTTTCAATCCCTTCTCTGCTAATCTCTCTACTGTTTCTACTCTCCCATGTTTCTCCTGTCATTCGCTCTTATATTTTTGTCTGATTATCAAATATCTGGCAATGGAGTACTTGGCAGGATTTACAGCCCTTCAGTTCCCCGTCGGCCGTGAGGCTGATGATACAAGGAGAGACTCCTTATGAAGTTCCCAGCAGCGCTGTCCCTGAAAGGCCTCGATACCACTCACGTTCCTTCGTGCCCCGCGATCCTCCACCCGTGGAATACAGTGGGCTCCGTGTGTGGTTTGGAAAAGCGACAAACCACAGCTCGGCTGTGCCTTGCATAAACAACTCCAGCTGAAAGCTACTCTTCAAACTCAGGGAAAGCAGAAAGTAAAACAGAAACAAAAACCAACCAAAACCCCAAGAATCACAAGTAGCACTCGAAAGCCCTCTCTTTTGCCTACTTGTTGCAGGTGCTGGCAGGTGTAGCAGCACCCTGCTGGGACCGCGGGGGGCCGCTCCGCGACAGGTGCGGGGCGAGGCCGGGCAGGATGCGCACCCGGAGCTGCCGCCGCGCCCCCGGGCACCGCGGGGACCCCGGCCCGGCCTGCGCGCTC